>JAWNOA010000054.1:0-39268 GCA_035046345.1 Drosophila birchii
TTTTTTTTTTTTTTTTTTTTGTTTGTTTATTTGGTTGTATGCAAGTTTGCTGCTAAACTTATTTGGCTACATATCTATTATTATTTAACAATTTTATGTATCGAATATGTATCAATGTTAATTAAAAATTAGTTTAAACGCCGGGTTGGCAGCTCCCGGATTATGACCCTCTTCAGGCGTCTCCTGGTCCTAGTCCAGCTCATCCTCCTGGCCAGCGGGTTTGGGTGACTCCAAAGTCTGGTTCTGTGTCTGGCAGCTAAGGTGTTCACGGCGTCTCCGATTGCAGGGACTTGCAATTCCCTGCGTATGTCGGCATTTCTTATGTACCACTCCGCTCCAGTGATACGTCTGAGAAATTTCGCCTGAAACGCTTGAATTCGATTCAAATGCGTCCTGGCCGCACTGCCGTATATTGCCATTCCATATTGCCAAATCGGTGCTAGCAGGGACTGGTAAAGGCGAGTCTTGCACCTAATACTCAGCTTCGACTTCGGGCAAGTTAGCCAGCTTAGACGCCTGGCAGTGTTTTCCAACTTGGCCCTTGTCTTTTTGATGTGCGACGCGAACGTCAGCCTCTTGTCCAGGACCAGTCCCAGGTATGTGTGCTCCTCGCGTTGCGGCAACAGCTGACCATGAAGAAAGACCCCTGGACATGTGTCTCTTCTCAAGGCGAATGTGACCACCTCACACTTGTCTGTGTTGATGGCCACATTCCATCTACAGGCCCAGTTTTCAAACCTCCTAGGAGTATCTGAAGTTTGTCCGTGGCACTGTAGACGCAGCTGGACCTTGCAAGGATTGCAGTGTCGTCTGCATATGTCGCTACACACACGCTTCTTGAGCTCAGATGAAGTGGGGCATCGTGCGCAAACAAGTTATATAGTGTAGGGCCCAGTACACTACCTTGTGGAACTCCGGCAGCTATCCTCCTGGTAGTTGAGGCTACTCCATCCTGCACCACTTGGAAGGTTCGATCGCTGAGGTAGCTTCTGACTAACTCGAACAGTTGAGGAGGCAGCAGTTCCTTGACCTTTGATAGGAGCCCTTGGTGCCAGACCCTATCAAAGGCCTGCTGGATGTCCAGGAAGGCAGCCACCGTATATTGCCTTCTTTGAAATCCATCCACGACGAAGTCCACTACACGGTGAAGTTGCTCGGGGGTGCCATGTCCTTTGAGAAAGCCGAATTGGTGCCTGGGCATCGCTTGTGTGACTTCTGGTATCCTTTGCAATCTTTCCAGAATGCACCGTTCAAAGACCTTAGCAAAGGTCGGCAGGAGGCTAATCGGCCTATAATTGCCCACATCCTTCGAGTCCTTGCCCTTTTTGTGTATCATTACAACATTTGCATGCTTCCAGCTTTTCGGGAAATGTCCCAGCCTGAGTGCAGCGTTGAACATCAAGACCAAGAAAAGGAGAGCCTTCTCCGGAAGGAGTTTTGCTACTCGGCTGGAAATGCCATCCGCTCCTGGCGACTTCCGGTGCTTCAGCTTCCTTATCTTGGCCTGGACTTCAGGCAGCCGGATTGGGGGAATAGGAGGCGTCATCTGGTGAGGATCCTCTAGTGCTGCATGAATCTTTTCGACTCTCTCCCTCGACGCAGTTTCGAATGGAGTGAACCGCTCCTCCAAACTCTCGGCAAACGCCTCGGCACGTTCAAGCGGAGACTTGGCCCAAGTCTCATCCGCTTTCTTCACCGGGTATTTGGGGGAGGCTTGCCTCTTACTTCTGCCCGCGATTCTCCACAGCGCGAAGTCGGAATCCTTATCTGGAGTAGCCTCCTCCAGCTCCTTGTCCAACAACTCCTCCCTCAGTTGGTTGAGCAACTTCCGAACTCGATTTCCCAGCCTGCGGAAGATACGCAAAGTCCTTGGGTCATGGGTTCTGCCATACTCCCTCCTAAGTCGGTGTTTCATCGCCAGAAGAGCACTAACTTCCGGTGGTAGTGGAGAGCAGGCTCTCCTGGGGTGCATACCCGAGGGAGGCGCCGCTTGCTCTGATGCTTCCCAGATTTTAGCCTCCAGCAGAAGTGCAGCATCATCCAGATCCTCCGCAGTGCATATCTCCATATTGAGGTGAATGGAGTCATCCAGCGTCCTCTGGAAAGACCTGATGTCGGATCCAGTGGGCAGGAGCAGCTTCCTAGGCACAGTGAAGCTTCCTGGGAGGTGGAGACTAACAATAAGCGGTATGTGATCCGAGCTGAGCTCAAAGGAGTCAATAGTCAAACTACGACCTTGAAGACCTTTCAAGAGTGCGAAATCCAAAGCAGAGGGAGTTCCGCCATTACAGGGGAAACAGGTGGGTCTTCCTGTGGCCAACACATCCGCTCCCAAGTTGTCCAGAGCTTCCACAATTGCAGCTCCTCTCCTATCCGCTCTGACACTACCCCATCTGCGATGCTTAGCATTAAAATCACCTCCGATAATGGCTTTGTCTCCACAAATGTTAAGCATGGCCTCAAAGCCATCACATGTCCAGGCAGGACGAGGCGGCAAGTAAACCGCAGATACATCCAGTTCACCCATGTCAGTGCTGAGCACAATCCTCGCCATCTGTAGGAGTCCCAATCGTATCGGGCTTTGCTGGTAACAAGTCAGGCCGTGCTTAACTAGAATAGCTGCTCCGCCCCTAGAAATCGCACTCGGGAAGTCCGCCCTGTGTAAACTGTATCCTGGAAAGCTTATGTACTCTCCGTGCTTAAGGTGGGTCTCAGACACCAGCATTATATCAATGCTGTGCCCAGAGAGGTAAACCAGAAGCTCCTCCCGATTGGCAAGGAGACTTCTGGCATTCCATATGCCCACCTTAATGATTCCCATGAGCGATATTCCTTCCAGCTTGTTGTTCCACGGAGTTCTTTAGGGAAAGAAGCATAGTCACTACCCTTGTCATATCCCAATCAGGGACAGCGTTGGGAGGCTGCTGGTCATTGCTAGCCCTACCACGGCTTCCTAGCAACGGGAAATCATCATGCAAGTCATAGGCTGCCTGCTTAAATCCAGGAGGATTGTTTCTTACTCCCAGATTTGAAGTAGGCTGGAACTGCTGCGCTCTTGTCCTACTGGCATAAGAAACCCCAGACTGCAGCATAGCCGAGGGCACCGTAGACTGCCTATTATAGGCAGACCGTGTAGAATTATGAGGCTGCTGCTTCACCTTAGGGAGAACACCCTTAAGCTTTAGTGCATAAATGCGGCATTTTTTATCATATGCAGCATGATTGTCACCACAATTGGCACAGCAGAGGTCAGCTGCAACTAAAGCCCTGCAGTTCTCCGATCCCGTCCAATGATCCTTCGCACATCTACCGCAAACAGGCGGCTTGAAAAATAATTCTTTGTGTGATGGAAGCCAAAGCACCTAAAACATTGCTTCAGTCTATTTGAGTCCTTTTTGGGCTCCACCGTTACTCGGTGCCTACCCAACTTTGATATCAACAGAGCCTCCCTGTTGTTTACAGCATGTTTGAGATCAACGAACCAGACATTTTGTCTGGCCTGCTCAGTGACTACATCCTGACTCCCTTGGCGCCGGGCACGGTTTGGGGGGTTATACAGATTAACTATCGTATGCCCCAACTTAGAGAACTCATCCATAATAAAGTTCCTCGGCGTGGTGCTGGACAAATTCTTGATAACCATCCTGAACGGCCTGTCCTCCTTAAGACAGAAATGAGTATAAATAACATTCTTGTCTGTCAAAAACCTCGTTATGATACGGTGAGTAGAGGAATCCTTAGCATAAATACGTAGGTCACCTGAACGAGCAATGCGAAGCTCAAAGCCATCATCTTCGACCACCTGGAGGAGCTCATTCTCCATCGCCTCCACGTTGTTAACATTTGGCACTGTGATCGGCTTTGGCTTGGCCAGAGCGAAAGGAGCAGGGCTAGCTGCCAGCTGGGAGACAGCAGCCCTCTCCTCAACATCTTCCACAACATCCATATTTTGCGGAAGAACATCCATATCAAGGGCAGAAAACCTATTTGTATTATACGGTTTGCTGGTTTTGGCCTTTGTACACATTGCATTTACAACAGGGGCACGCCTCTTACTAGACGACTTCTTCTGGACGGTCTGCCATTTCGGCTGGGGATTTTGAAAGAGTTCCCCAGGAGCGGCTCCTCTCCATTGTGGAAGTGCTGTGGACTCAATGGCGTCCATAATTTGTGCCGAGCTTAACTTACTCAACGCTTTGCTGGAGAGCAGGTTTTTTCCGTCAGAGTTCGTCTTACCCACCAGTCCCTTGTTGGCCTGAACGAGCTGAAATTGCCGTTCCCTTGCTTGTCGGGAGGTTGAAGGTTGCTCCGAATCAATTTGAACCGTCGACGCCCATTGGGGAAGTGCCTCAGATTTTGGAGTGTCCATGTTTTGTACCGAGCTTGGTTTGATTACCTCCTTGCTGCGGAGCGAGTAACTATTGCTCAGAATAGACTTACTCTTAACTTTATCACCAGCATTTAGTAGTATATCAATGTGCTCTCTCAACTTCCTGGGAGATGATGGTCGTTCACTGCCGCTCAGAGCTGGAGCCGGAGTCGACGATCTGGAACTATCACTAGATAACCCCATTTCATGAATTTCCTTAATTTTTTGATCGTGAAAGGAGCGACGAGACCTCGGTCCTTTTGTCCCCTTGTGAATAGAGGAGCCACCTGTGGGTGGCTCCTGCATAGCAGAAAGCCAAGCCACTGAGACTTAAGGAATGCAGCTTCACGAAACAAATTATTATTATTATTTATTTTTCCTGTTTAAAAAATTTTCAGGAGAAATTTTGTGTTTTTAGAATTTTTCTTCGAAAAAAAAAAAAAAAAAAAATTCGATTCCGTTTTTTTTTTTTTTTTTAGATCTGAATGAATCGAGACGACCGAACTGGTTGACGTACAAATCAAAACTGATCAAATACCGGTACATCCCAATTCAAATTGAGCGTACCGCATTTGTCACGCCTGAGGGTCAATATGAATTTTTGACTATGCCTTTTGGCTTAAAAAATGCTCCGTCCGCGCAATAAATAAAGCATTGGG
Source organism: Drosophila birchii (assembly GCA_035046345.1). Classification (NCBI taxonomy): domain Eukaryota; kingdom Metazoa; phylum Arthropoda; class Insecta; order Diptera; family Drosophilidae; genus Drosophila; species Drosophila birchii. Next base: position 5,029 of record JAWNOA010000054.1, read on the forward strand.
TAATCTGGTTCACACTTACGCAATCGTGTACAATCGTCTTAGTAGTGGCTAAAACTAAAGATGAAGCCTTAGACCGTTTACAGATTGTGTTAGAAACCTTGAGGCTGGATTTTCATTTAACGTAACGAAGTGTTCCTTTCTTAAAACTAAGGTAGAATATCTGGGATTTGTAGTGAGCAATGGACAGGTTCGCCCTAATGCAGTTGAGGCAATTTATGGGGCTAGCGTCTTACTTTAGGCAGTTTGTGCCAAAATTTTCAGCGACTTTAAAGCCCTCGTATTCCCTAACCTCAAGAAAAAACTCTGACTTCGTTTGGCAGTTAGAACACGAAACAATTCGCACGACAATAATATCTGTGCTAACCCAGGAGCCAGTGCTAAAAATATTCGATCCTCAACACGTCATAGAACTACACACAGATGCCAGCTCAATTGGCTATGGAGCAGTATTGCTACACAGAATAGATAAAAAGCCCCATGTTGTTGAATATTTCAGTAAATGCACATCACCTGCTGAATCAAATTACCACTCTTACGAACTTGAGACTTTGGCAGTTGTCAATGCAATTAAACATTTTCGTCATTATTTACAGGGGCGAAAGTTTGTAGTGTTTACCGATTGCAATTCGTTGAAAGCTAGTCGTACCAAATTGGACTTATTGCCGAGGGTGCATCGATGGTGGGCCTTTTTACAGTCGTTTGACTTTGACATCCAATATACGAAGGGAGAACGAATGGCACACGTCGATTTTTTGTCAAGGAATCCCTTGGTTAAAGAGAGTAGAAGTGTGGAAAAAGTAGTGGAAAAGCGGGTTGAATTGGCTGAGATAACTGATAATTGGCTAGTTTCTGAACAGATGCGTGATTCTGAGGTGGCAGAGATATTAGCTAAGCTTAAAAATAACGAATAGCCAGAAAACTTAGGTAAAACATATGAACTGCGAAAAGGAGTTTTATATAGGAAAATACAAAGAAACGGCAAAACCAAATGTTTGCCTGTAATCCCTAGGGCATTTAGATGGGCAATCACGTCCACGAATCTGTTATGCATCTAGGTTGGGAGAAAACGTTGGATAAAGTGTATGGTTTTTACTGGTTCGAAAACATGTCGAAGTACGTTCGTAGGTTTGTTGAAAATTGTATCACCTGTAAATTAGCTAAGCCTACAGTTGGAAAAATGCAGGCTGAATTATATCCCATTCCTAAGGTAGAAATTCCGTGGCACATCCTACATATTGACATAACAGGAAAGATGAGTGGGAAAAATGACCTAAAGGATTACGTTATTTTTTTGGTAGATGCGTTTACAAAATTTGTTTATTTTTATCACACCTTAAAAATTAACACTGAAAATACTATTAAGGCTGTTAGAGCCGTCGTATGCTTGTTTGGAGTTCCAAATAGAATTATAGCTGATCAGGGTCGTAACTTTGCAAGTTCAGGATTCCGTGAATTTTGTGTTTCTCAAAAGATTGACTTACACTTAATTGCTACAGGTACGAGCAGAGCAAATGGCCAGGTGGAACGTGTGATGAGCACGCTCAAGAGTATGTTGACCGTCGTCGAAACCAGTCAGAGGTCCTGGCAAGACGCCTTACCCGAAGTACAGCTAGCAATGAATTGTACGCCCAACCGAGTCACCAAGGTCAGCCCATTAGAAGTGCTAATCGGTAGGGAAGCTAGACTTTTTGGTCTTTTGCCGATAGGTGATGAAGAGGACAATTTAGTTGAAAGGGAAAATTTAAGAATACAAGCTAAAGAAAACATGGAATCAAATGCTCATTATGACAAATGCAGATTTGATAAGAACAAGGCAAAAATAATAAAATATAACATAGGAGACCATGTATTGCTAAAAAATGAGGAGCGTCATCAAATAAAGCTTGAACCAAAATTTAAAGGTCCTTTCGAAATAATTGAACTATTAGATGGAGATCGGTACACTTTAAAATCATTAACTAGCAAGAGAACCTATAAATATGCGCATGAGTTTTTGAGAGCATTGCCAAATAGACAAATAAGTAATGAAGTTGATAAAGATTTAGACGACTCTAGTGCAGATGCGTCTGATTCCCATGTGGGGAATGATGCAATGGATGGCACGGTGGATGCTTTGGAATCCCAAGAGGGGATAGAATAACCGCACCATAGCAGAAGGAATTGTTATGGCGGGGGTTAGTGAAGACCGCACCATAACAGAAGGACTTGTTATGGCGGGGGTCGGTATGTGGGTGTAAAAGGAAATACACAAAGCTATGCAATTAGTCAAGTCTGAATTGTAAATTATGATTAAAACGAAAATGTAATTTCTGAAATGTTATTATGAAATCAATTTGTCTATTTTGTCTAAATGCCTCAAAACTCGTATGTGGTAAAAGTAATGAAATATTTGTTGATAATAAAATGTAATGAGAACTGAGATTTGAGAATACTGTGATTTTAAGGTAACACACGAGGACGTGTGATTCGTCAGGAAGGCCGTGTCGGATCAAATAAAACGGGACCTACTTTGTTCCTTTTGGTCAGAGAATGTGAAGGGCCTTCTTTAATGTGAAGCAGGGCCTTCTTTAATGTGAAGCAGGGCCTTCATTAATGTGAAGCAGGGCCTTCTTTAATGTGAAGCAGGGCCTTCTTTATTGTGAAGCAGGGTTATTGAAAAAGGGAGTTAGAAATTGAGTGAAAGCATGGCAGAGCAGGACAGATATAGACTGCTGCCAGGTGAGGTCTGTTCGTTAAGCGCTGACATACATGTTAGATAGAGACGACTAACAATGTAGAAGAATTGAGTAGAAAGTAAAAAAATAGAAAGTGGACGATTTGGAAAATTAGTTCAGTTCAGAAAGCGCTAGAAAGACGAACAGAACTTGCTGCGGAAAAAATCAATTCAATGGAAAAGACAAACGATTCTCCGACATCAGAAGTGGGTTTCGGACAATATGTGGCAGCGTTGGAAGCTCAGAACAGAACCCTGATGGAGCTACTTAAATCTATGCAGACCCCAAGGACTTCGCCAGCTGTCGATAGGGCTACGCATGTCACCTTGCCCAAATTTAATCCCGATGGTGCCGGAGTAGACGCCTCAGCCTGGTGTACAACAGTCGATCTCGTATTGGCAGACCACGTCCTAGAGGGCAGTGGTCTGGTGATAACTTTAAGCAAGGCGCTAGAAGGCAGCGCATCACAATGGTTATCGCAAGTATGTTTCGCTGGGCACAGTTTAAGGAACTGTTCATTCAACGCTTTGTGGGAGTGGAGACAACTACAGCGATTCTACTGAACGTTTTGGAGGGTCGTCCTAAACCTGGAGAGGGGTTCGCAGAGTATGGATTGTTACCTCACTTATGTCCAAGTGGAAAGCCATAGACATGGAGGAAATCGCAGTGTCGGTAGCGTTGGCACATATGGTGCAAATCGCCAACAGCTTGTTGCGTTGGGTTTATACAACTAAAGTTACAAGCCGCAATGAGCTACAACAACAACTGCAGGCTCATGCTTACAAGAGGCGTAATCCGGAAGAGGATGCAAGTTCAACGGGCCCGGAGCGAAAGAAGATCAAGTTCCTAGTGAAATGTCATCACTGTGGGAAAATTGGCAATAAAATCGCTGAATGCCGAAATCGACTGGAAAGAACTGGACAGAACGCGAGGGGAAACAATCAGAACGGGAGCAGTAACTTTGGAGTGAAGAACCGGATCAACGTACGATGTTTCCACTGCGACGAAAAGGGACACTACGCTAACACTTGTCCAAAAATTTAAACCAGCGAGAACGAGAAGAAGGAGATGTACGACAGGCGTGTGGACATTTGCACGGTGGCTCCGCCAATGGGAAAAATAAGTGTATCCGGTGAGCTCATTCTATTTTGCTTTGACTCCGGAGCGGAGTGCTCATTAGTTAATGAAAGTGTTGCAGAGGAATTTAAAGGAAAGCGACTTAATAATATTGTAAAACTAAATGGCATAGGTAACGACTCCATCTGTAGCACAATGCAAATTCTTTCCAATATAAATGTTGAAGAGTATTGCCTAGAGATTTTACTGCATGTTGTAATGGACAAATATTTGAAATACGATGTTTTAATTTTCCGTGAAATATTAAGCCAGGGCTTTAGTGTAACAATAGCCGCAGAAAAATTTAGTATTGACAAAACAAAAAGACTTGATGTCGTAACTTTTGCTACTTATGATAAAATTGTAGATTCCGATGGCGACCTGAGTAACTCAGACAAGGTGGCATTAAAAAACATTTTAAAACGTTACTCTGATTGGTTTATAGACGGAATACCACAGACTCGTGTAACGACAGGGAATTTGGAAATCAGGTTGATAGATCCACAAAAGACAGTGCAGTGCAGGCCATATAGGCTTAGTGAAGATGAAAAAGAGCATGTTCGCTATAAAATCGACGAGCTTCTAAAATATAATATTATTCGTCCTAGCTGTTCACCTTTCGCTAGTCCGATGATGCTTGTTAAGAAGAAAAACGGTAGTGACCGTCTTTGTGTTGATTTGGGTGCTTTGAATGAGAACACAGTAGCAGATTACCATTACCTCTTATTTCAGACCAAATTGCTAGGTTACGTGGAGCAAGCTATTTCTCGAGTCTTGATATGGCAAGCGGCTTCTATCAAATACCGGTACATCCCAATTCAATTGAGCGTACCGCATTTGTCACGCCTGAGGGTCAATATGAATTTTTGACTATGCCTTTTGGCTTAAAAAATGCTCCGTCCGCGCAATAAATAAAGCATTGGGTAATCTGGTTCACACTTACGCAATCGTGTACAATCGTCTTAGTAGTGGCTAAAACTAAAGATGAAGCCTTAGACCGTTTACAGATTGTGTTAGAAACCTTGAGGCTGGATTTTCATTTAACGTAACGAAGTGTTCCTTTCTTAAAACTAAGGTAGAATATCTGGGATTTGTAGTGAGCAATGGACAGGTTCGCCCTAATGCAGTTGAGGCAATTTATGGGGCTAGCGTCTTACTTTAGGCAGTTTGTGCCAAAATTTTCAGCGACTTTAAAGCCCTCGTATTCCCTAACCTCAAGAAAAAACTCTGACTTCGTTTGGCAGTTAGAACACGAAACAATTCGCACGACAATAATATCTGTGCTAACCCAGGAGCCAGTGCTAAAAATATTCGATCCTCAACACTTCATAGAACTACACACAGATGCCAGCTCAATTGGCTATGGAGCAGTATTGCTACACAGAATAGATAAAAAGCCCCATGTTGTTGAATATTTCAGTAAATGCACATCACCTGCTGAATCAAATTACCACTCTTACGAACTTGAGACTTTGGCAGTTGTCAATGCAATTAAACATTTTCGTCATTATTTACAGGGGCGAAAGTTTGTAGTGTTTACCGATTGCAATTCGTTGAAAGCTAGTCGTACCAAATTGGACTTATTGCCGAGGGTGCATCGATGGTGGGCCTTTTTACAGTCGTTTGACTTTGACATCCAATATACGAAGGGAGAACGAATGGCACACGTCGATTTTTTGTCAAGGAATCCCTTGGTTAAAGAGAGTAGAAGTGTGGAAAAAGTAGTGGAAAAGCGGGTTGAATTGGCTGAGATAACTGATAATTGGCTAGTTTCTGAACAGATGCGTGATTCTGAGGTGGCAGAGATATTAGCTAAGCTTAAAAATAACGAATAGCCAGAAAACATATGAACTGCGAAAAGGAGTTTTATATAGGAAAATACAAAGAAACGGCAAAACCAAATGTTTGCCTGTAATCCCTAGGGCATTTAGATGGGCAATCACGTCCACGAATCTGTTATGCATCTAGGTTGGGAGAAAACGTTGGATAAAGTGTATGGTTTTTACTGGTTCGAAAACATGTCGAAGTACGTTCGTAGGTTTGTTGAAAATTGTATCACCTGTAAATTAGCTAAGCCTACAGTTGGAAAAATGCAGGCTGAATTATATCCCATTCCTAAGGTAGAAATTCCGTGGCACATCCTACATATTGACATAACAGGAAAGATGAGTGGGAAAAATGACCTAAAGGATTACGTTATTTTTTTGGTAGATGCGTTTACAAAATTTGTTTATTTTTATCACACCTTAAAAATTAACACTGAAAATACTATTAAGGCTGTTAGAGCCGTCGTATGCTTGTTTGGAGTTCCAAATAGAATTATAGCTGATCAGGGTCGTAACTTTGCAAGTTCAGGATTCCGTGAATTTTGTGTTTCTCAAAAGATTGACTTACTACAGGTACGAGCAGAGCAAATGGCCAGGTGGAACGTGTGATGAGCACGCTCAAGAGTATGTTGACCGTCGTCGAAACCAGTCAGAGGTCCTGGCAAGACGCCTTACCCGAAGTACAGCTAGCAATGAATTGTACGCCCAACCGAGTCACCAAGGTCAGCCCATTAGAAGTGCTAATCGGTAGGGAAGCTAGACTTTTTGGTCCTTTGCCGATAGGTGATGAAGAGGACAATTTAGTTGAAAGGGAAAATTTAAGAATACAAGCTAAAGAAAACATGGAATCAAATGCTCATTATGACAAATGCAGATTTGATAAGAACAAGGCAAAAATAATAAAATATAACATAGGAGACCATGTATTGCTAAAAAATGAGGAGCGTCATCAAATAAAGCTTGAACCAAAATTTAAAGGTCCTTTCGAAATAATTGAACTATTAGATGGAGATCGGTACACTTTAAAATCATTAACTAGCAAGAGAACCTATAAATATGCGCATGAGTTTTTGAGAGCATTGCCAAATAGACAAATAAGTAATGAAGTTGATAAAGATTTAGACGACTCTAGTGCAGATGCGTCTGATTCCCATGTGGGGAATGATGCAATGGATGGCACGGTGGATGCTTTGGAATCCCAAGAGGGGATAGAATAACCGCACCATAGCAGAAGGAATTGTTATGGCGGGGGTCGGTATGTGGGTGTAAAAGGAAATACACAAAGCTATGCAATTAGTCAAGTCTGAATTGTAAATTATGATTAAAACGAAAATGTAATTTCTGAAATGTTATTATGAAATCAATTTGTCTATTTTGTCGAAATGCCTCAAAACTCGTATGTGGTAAAAGTAATGAAATATTTGTTGATAATAAAATGTAATGAGAACTGAGATTTGAGAATACTGTGATTTTAAGGTAACACACGAGGACGTGTGATTCGTCAGGAAGGCCGTGTCGGATCAAATAAAACGGGACCTACTTTGTTCCTTTTGGTCAGAGAATGTGAAGGGCCTTCTTTAATGTGAAGCAGGGCCTTCTTTAATGTGAAGCAGGGCCTTCATTAATGTGAAGCAGGGCCTTCTTTAATGTGAAGCAGGGCCTTCTTTATTGTGAAGCAGGGTTATTGAAAAAGGGAGTTAGAAATTGAGTGAAAGCATGGCAGAGCAGGACAGATATAGACTGCTGCCAGGTGAGGTCTGTTCGTTAAGTGCTGACAAACATGTTAGACAGAGACGACTAACAATGTAGAAGAATTGAGTAGAAAGTAGAAAAATAGAAAGTGGACGATTTGGAAAATCAGTTCAGTTCAGAAAGCGCCAGAAAGACGAACAGAACTTGCTGCTGAGAAATCAATTCAACAAAGAAATGGAAAAGATAAACGACTCTCCGACATACATATACTTGCTTTCATTGCTTTGAAAAGTTCTCAGATCCAAGTGGTCTAATTACTCATTTCAAATCTATTGATTTAATGACCACAAAAGGCTTAAAAATCGTATGTAAACAAAACGAATGTAATCAAAAATTTTCTAACTTTAGAAATTTTTGTTTGCATTTAGAAAAATTACATAGAGAAGAAAAAAATTTGTGAATTCTGCAAATTATGTAAATGAAAACGAGAAAGAAAACGGTCAAAATGATTGCATATGCATTGATGCTTTACAAAATAATGAAAAACCGTGTGAAGTTTCTTATAAGAATCAACCGGAGTTGAATACAACAACACCCCGGACATTGAATCACCCCGGACATTGAATGTTTGCTTAATTTTTGCAAAAATCCATTTAAAGAAATTAAATCGGAACATCGTCTTTTGCAAGTTTTACACGACATGAATTTATTCACGACCGAAGCCATATGTAATCAGCAGTAAAATCACTGAAGTTATTTCAAAAGGCAATCCCACTTTGGGACCCAAGACCACTGAAATTTATGTAATGCTTTTAAAGTTTATGTTTAAATCAATTTTCCACGTACCCAAATTACTAGACAGTACTTTACAAAATACAAATACTTCAGACGATGTCATTGTAAATTATGCAGATGAAGAAATATTTAAGAAAAAGAAGGAAACATTTAATACAAAGTTGGTTATTTCATATAATATTTATTTCGATGATTTCCAAATCAACAATGCTCTAGGAAGCCATATATATTCAATATGCGGATGTTACCTAAGCTTTCCAACAATGGCTCAATATCTTCTTTCCCAGCTTGATTACATATTTCCTGCTGCTTATATTGGATCTGAAATTTTAAAATGTAACGGCAATGAAAAGGCACTTTTTCATTTAGTTGAGCAATTTAAGGAATTGGAAGAAGCATTGATGTCATAGTAAAGGGCAAAGAGCTTAAAATTCATTTTGTTCTTGGCTTGATAATGGGAGATAACTTAGCAGTCAATGCACTATAGGGTATTTGACCTGTTTTTGTGGCATTAATTAATAACTCGGTCAGTTTTAGAGATATCGACTTGAAACTTTACAAATCGTTATTATTTGTTCCTACGCACATATGGTATGGAAATCGTTTGGATCAGGAAACTATATCCTAAAGCTCCCATAGGAACGATCAGGTAAACCTAAAGATAAATTAATGAAATTTTAGGAGCAGAAATTTGTTGCTCTTCTAGTACTATACAGAAATATTGAACTAAATCGGATAACGTTTTCCCTAGGAACTATCAGACTAAAATGCTGAATTGCAGTGTTTTTCCATAAGTGCAGCTAAATCAAAAAAGAACAAATTCCGTCATACTCAAAGGGTTAAAACTAATATTTTATTTTAAGTATTAGTTTAATTATTCATTTATTTCGTTTTCTATTTCGAAAAAAACATGTTACAGCCTTTTCTTGCTCAAGCCGGCCATTTTTGCTACTCCGAACAGCAACCAAATCGGCGTTGAAAACAGTGAGGTTATCTATGAAAAAAATTAAAATTGCTCCAATAGTGCGGAAAAGTGCACAATAAGACAAACAGCCTTTTACTCAGAATTGACAACGCTACAACATACACTTGGACTCATTGAAAGCCAAGGAATACTTCTATTTCAAAACTCTACCCAAAGTTGAAATTTGTTTCTTAAAATTCATCTTAAGGTGCATTTTTAAAATGACAAAATGTTAGTATAGACACGCACAACTTGAACAATTAATACTTCTAACATATAGTACAAACCTTGGAAATCAGTGTCCATTATTTACTTTTGCTTTAAATTGCGTTTTACGTGAGTTATTTAATTTACAAGAACACGTTGTAAAAATTGCAAACTTAATGCTCTCGCCTCGGGATGCAACAGCTGTTATGCTAACAGCTGGTGTTAAATATTAACATTTTGAGTATGAGGCATAACAGTTTGATGATCTGTTAATACATTCCCACTAATTTTTTTTTAATTAACTAACTTTTAAAAAATGACTTAATGCCACATAAAGTGGTCAAAAACCCCATAGTGCAATGGCATAATGGGTTTTGTCCAATCTTTTAAGTCTAAGAGATATTGCCGTTCTTGTAACAGAACAAGAGATTATGCATTTCTGAGAAACAAAATAAATTATGATGAAGATTTGCTTAAAAATGATCAGAAAGAAACGGGTATAAAAGAAAAATGTGTATTCAACAACTAAAATTATTTTTATGTGGACGACAACTTTTGTTTTGACATTATGCACGATCTTTTCGAAGGCGTATGCATTTATGACATGTGCCATATAATTATGAGCTTAATAAGTAATGACATTATTAATTTAAATGATTTAAATAATAGAAAAATGTATTTTCCGTTTGGTGAGAAACAATAGGAAACAATTCCATTTCACTATCTATGGAGAGCCTAAAATCATTTAATTTAAAAATGACAGCGTCTGAAGTTGCTTCATTTGGCTATCTTATTCCCGTTAAAAATGAAATTTGGCAAATATTCATAATTCTTTTAAAAATTGTCGATATTTTACTTAAGTCTACTTTTATTCTAACTAAATTAATTACTCGTCATCATAACTTATATATACAACATTTCGGTCATTTAAAACCTAAGCATCATTTTTTGGTTCACTATGCAAGCACAATTAAATAGTGCGGACCCATTAAAAATTTGTGGTGCATGCGCTTCGAAGCTAAACATAAGGAAGCTAAAGCCTATTTTAATAATATAACAAACAGAATTAATCCTCCCCATTCTATAGCAATTAAAGCAAGCGCAAAATTTTCTAAGTTTTTATTGGACAATGAAAGAACCTTTGAGTCTGAAATCAAGTTCATATCCTCAAAAAACGATTTGAGTAAACACATAAACACAAGCGAATACTTTAAAAACGCAACTATATTAGACGAAATTATATTTAAAGGGACATGCTTCAAAAACAATTACTATTTAGCTGCAAATTCAAAAGACTTTCAACTTTATAAAATAGATGTTTTTTTAATATTAAGTGACACAGTACAGTGGCTCACAGCTTATTTGACCCACACCTACTTTTTAAGTTAAAACCGATCTATCTCTTAAACCAGACGAGCAACCAACAAAAATTAAACGCAGATTAGTTAATTGATGTTTTAACTGAAACACCATAATTTTATTTATTCATTTTGATTATTAATTTCTTAAATATTTAACAAAAACGAAAAATACTGCAGTTTTCTATGTCACAGCTTATTGAATCTGTGTCCATCCACTTTATGGAAGATTTTGCGGAAGGATCTTGGTTTGCGTGCTTACAAAATCCAACTCGTGCAAGAATTGAAGCCAAACGATCATCAAGCAAGGCGTAGATTCGTCGAATGGGCCCAAAACGAGATTGCCATTGTTCCCGATTTCCATAAGCGAATTTTGTTTAGCGATGAAGCGCACTTCTGATCTTGTGATTTAACACCGCTAGAATACTTTCTGTGGGGCTATGTAAAGTCATTGGTCTATTCGGATAAGCCACAAACGCTTGACCATTGGAAGACAACATTCGCCGTGTTATTGACGATATACGGCCACAAATGTTGGAAAAAGTCATCGAAAATTGGACATCCAGATTGGACTACATCCGAGCTAGCCGTGGCGGTCATATGCCAGAAATCATATTTAAAATGTAATGCCACAAGATTATCTTTCGAATAAAAAAAAAATTCATGTCAATCGAATAATCCATCGTTGTTTTATTGAAATTTAAAGTTCTATACCTCTAAAAAAAAACACCCTTTACAATGCAATGAAATATGTATTAAGCTCTTTGATAATCATTTTCAAGCCTATGAAGTTGGCGCAAAAAGAAAATCGACGTCTGATAAACATATTTCATTCTTTACCAGCCCTCCTCTCCATTCATATCCTCTTAACAATGGAAAAATGTATGTTAGAAATAAGTACCTATAATTTTATGTTAAGTTTATAAAATAAGATACTACTCACAATGTAACGAGACATATTTATGTATAACTAGCTGTACCCTGCCACGCTTCGCTGTGGCATATGGTGGTTGCACGCATAAGAAATAAGTCAAACAAAAAAGAATAATTTTCAAATTCATTTAATTCTGTAATACTTGTGGGTATACAATATTCTTCGTTTCTCCATTCTCTGCGTAAATATAAAGACTATCTGGTTTTCCGACACGGGAAACAATCTGCATCCAAATCTAGACCACACAACTCCAGAGATTGACCTTGAGCTTTATTAATGGTCATTGCGAACGCCAAACGAATGGGAAACTGCAATCTCTTGAACTGGAACGATATATCAGTCGGGATCAGAGGAATCCTAGGAATGAGGACATCTTCACCTTTGAAAGGACCAGTTATGATCGTTGCTTCTACTACGTTGTTCATCAATTTCTTGACTGCGAGTCGCGTACCGTTGCAGAGTTTCGGCTGATTTATATTCCGGAGCATGATAATCGGCACACCTATTTTTAATTTCAATATGTGTGGTGGCATTCCAGGCAGATCAAGTGAGTTTAGAAATTCCGTAGGGTAATTAACTGCTTCCTCTTCCTCCACAACGGTGCCTATCGACTTATATGTAATTTCGTCAGTTTCTATGACAATTGCCACTTCGTCTATAGTTGGAGCATTGTATCTCCTGATATGTTCTCCAGCAGGCGTTTTGTCTGCATGAATGACAATTTTATGGGTATCCGAAGGCATCATATCGATTGCTGTTTTGAACAAACGCACCAAATTGTTTCGTTCATGAAAAAGCTTCTGTAGCTTCAGCGAGGTATTGATTCCATAACGTGCATCGACTTCAGCTCCATCATTACCAATGAAGTACATTTGAAGAAATTTGTGTTCGCTGCCTGGGAACGGAAGCAGGGAACCGGCTTTGTGATAGATTTGTCCTTTGATTTTTGGCATGAATTGCGTAGTTATAATTTCCGCACCAAATGACGTCATTTGGAAGCAAGAGTTGTATTTCCTAATGTTCGACAGGAAATGCTTCGATTCAGCAGTAGATCCAGCGAATAGAGAGGGCAGAGGCTCTGGTGGTGCTTCAAGTTGAGGCAATTTCACTTTCCCGGAAGCGCAACACAATCCTTTTGGTTCGTTTTTGAATTTGAGAGCCTGACAGTGTGTGCAGACCTGAGGCATCCGGCCAATAACGACATTGCGATTCGAGCTATAATCAACAATTGGATTATATCGGAATGCAAGACGATTGTATTGCAGGTTTTGATCTGCTGCAAGCTGTAAACGCGCTTCAGCTACCCTTGCCCTGTCGCGTTCATTATTTTGAGAGCGAATCAAATCGATTGCTGCAGAACGCAACTGCCTAGCTCTCAATCGTGTTCGCTCAAGCCTAGCTGCTCGTCTTTCTGCTGATTCCGCCTTGTGCATCTGCATTGCTCTCAGCCGCTCAGTCTCTCGGATGGAGGCCCGCTCTTCGTCAGTCATATTCGAAATCTTACGTCTTTTTGCTTCTGTATTGCGACCCAAACTCGACTTCTTGGGTGGCATGACTTCGTTTCTTACTGAAACTGAACAAAAAAATAAAATTTTAATCTCCAATTTCTTCTTTCAATAAGTTGGGGATTATTTCTCATGGTTTCCAATATACGAATGTGGAAACCATGGCAGATTGCTCAAAAGTGTTGAAATATTTTTTTCTTGTCTTTTGAAGACGAAATTTTTTATAGTAACACTTTTCGTGCTATCTGTCATAGTTTTCAACCTACAACTATGAGAACCATGAGGATAGCTAAAAAGGGGGTGGCATGACTTCGTTTCTTACTAAAACTGAACAAAAAAATAAAATTTTAATCTCCAATTTCTTCTTTCAATACGTTGGGGATTATTTCTCATGGTTTCCAATATACAACTGTGGAAACCATGAGAGATAGCTAAAAAGGGTTGAAATAATTTTTTCTCGCCTTTGAAGACGAAAATTTTTTATTGTAACACCTTTCGTGCTATCTGTCATAGTTTTCAACCTACAACTATGAGAACCATGAGAGATATAGCTAGATACCTGAAATCTGAAAATGTAAAAATCTTTAAAACATAGAAAATGTAAAAACTTGAAAAAATTAAAAAATGTAAATTCAGAAAATTCTGTAATTTCCAAGGATAAATTTTTTTGTAAATTTTGAAACTGTCAAAGCTTGAAAATTTTGAAAATTTAAAAAATTTAAAAATGTAAAAATCTTCAAAAATTTAGTAAATGTAAATGTAAAAACAAAATCTTGTACCGAAAACACTTTTAGTTAGATCTGTCATGGTTTCTAACCTAACATTATGGAAACCATGAGAGATAGAATGAATTGTACTTACATTTAATAAACAGCACACCGCAATTCCAATTTAGCCAGGAGTGACTGCTTGAGAAACGTTTCACCTGAGGACAAAATAAATATAAAATTATAATTAGTAAAATAAATTAAAAAAGGACAAAATTTATACATATTACTACATATATACTTACTTCTCGACGAATATTGATGTTAGATCACCCAAAACACTTAACAAAGCATATCTAACACTGCACTTTTTTTTTCAATTTTTACTGAATGTGAATAAAAGAATAAATAAAAAATGACCTGTGCGAAAATGCGATCGGGAGCACATGATGCCTCGTGCTACGTGTTTCATATGCGTCGGCGGTTGCCCTTGGCGACTGGCGCGAGAGCTCAGCTGGCTGCCTGTAGAGCGCGCAGCAGTAGGGGCACGGGGAAACGCGAAAAAAAACTGATATATTCGCCAACGCAGATAAGCTATCAACATCAAAAGTAGACAATAACCGAGCTGGAACCTCAACGCATGTTGTGTCAAAATTTGGGCTTAAACGGTTCAGAACTTTTCAAGTCTATAAAGGAAGTAGATACGAACAGAGCATTTTTATAGATATAGACTAGCTGTACCCTGCCACGTTTCGCTGTGGCAAATTTCAAATTCATTTAATTCTGTAATACTTGTGGGTATACCATATTCTTAGTTTCTCCATTCTCTGCGTAAATATAAAGACTATCTGGTTTTCCGACACGGGAACACGCAACATATAATTGTCCGTGTGAAAAACAATCTGCATCCAAATCTAGACCACACAACTCCAGAGATTGACCTTGAGCTTTATTAATGGTCATTGCGAACGCCAAACGAATGGGAAACTGCAATCTCTTGAACTGGAACGATATATCAGTCGGGACAGAGGAATCCTAGGAATGAGGACATCTTCACCTTTGAAAGGACCAGTTATGATCGTTGCTTCTACTACGTTGTTCATCAATTTCTTGACTGCGAGTCGAGTTTCGGCTGATTTATATTCCGGAGCATGATATTTTTAATTTCAATATGTGTGGTGGCATTCCAGGCAGATCAAGTGAGTTTAGAAATTCCGTAGGGTAATTAACTGCTTCCTCTGCCTCTACAACGGTGTCTATCGACTTATATGTAATTTCGTCAGTTTCTATGCTGGATTGGATTACATTATTGAGCTGGTAGACATCTTTGTTCTTGGCAGCGAGAATCGCTCGTCCACTGAGCCAATCGTGATTCCCATAATTTATTCGGATATCGGGGAACACTTTTTGGATAAGTCCTTCCTTCGATGTAACTAAATTACAGAAATTATCGGGCAATACTATTTTTCTTGACGTCTCATTGACTGGCAGCTTTCCGTTCCCAATGTCCAGTAGCTGTCGTGAGAATACGTCGGCTGAGTCATCGTTCTGTAACTGGACACGCATATTCGTCTTCAACTGTAATGTATGCACATGTTGCCACAATATAGAATATTTCAGGCAAGCATTTATCTCGTCAGCTGGTGTCGATCGGGAAATCACAGGCAACGTTTGCCTGAAATCCCCTGCGAGCAATATTAACGCATTCCCAAATGGTTGAACAGCTCCACGCAAATCCCGCAATGATCGATCGAGAGCCTCCAGCGTTTTTTTGTGTGCCATCGTACATTCATCCCAAACAATGATTTTACATCTTTGCAATACTTTTCCCATGCAGTCCTCCCACCAGGTAACAATGTCGCAGCGATTCCAGATGAAGCAAGAGCTAAAGCTATGTCCTTGTTAGCTCGAACCGTAGCCAGAATCAATGTAATAAGGAATGTTTTCCCCGTTCCTCCTGGAGCATCCAAAAAGAAGATACCTCCAGCCCCACTATTTATCTTTTGCATGACATGATCATAAACCATTCTTTGTTCATGGTTTAATTTCGTAATGTTGGATTGGACATATGACTGGAGATCATGACTGTTGTAATTCTGCTCACGGCGCAAATCCACATCAAATGCTGCAGTCGCAGTTCGGGCAGGTGCTGGCATCCCCAATTGACTTAGCACTTTATTTGCAATAGCTAAGCACTTGTCTTCAATCCTTATCAAAGTTTCATTGTAAATTCCTTCTGTCAATTCCATGGTCATGTCATAATTTTCTAGACGTACTCTGTGCAAAATATCCTCAGCCATATCCGAACGATATCTTTCCCATAACTCTATTGGAGATGAAGGGAAGCAAGCAGTCAATATGATTGCAAACAATGAGCGACTTTGGTCCGGATGTGCCGTGTAGCACGCATCATGAATGCAGATATCCCACTGTTGGTCGTTCTCCAACAAATTTAAGGCTTGGCACGCACTGCGGAAGGTGGCATGCGTGATGCCGTTGAGATTTTTCAAATACTGGAAAGACCTGGGACCGGCCACATTCACCAACAGCATGCGAAGGAAGAAACATTCATCCTGATTAGGATGCACTGTATAGAGTCTACCGATTGTATTCTCTTTGAAGATGCCTGGTTGTCCTTCGACGGGCTCTCCTCTTTTGCGTCGCGCGAACACTTTTTTATTGGTATTCCACGTGTAATAAGAGGGCACTTCTGAATACATCAAGGTTCTGGCAAAAGCATCTTCCTGGCATAAGGTGAAGAAGGCAGTCATAGTTGTCGCAGGCGGATTCAGAACTGTTTCTTGCACATTTCGTTCTGTGAAATAGACACGTTGACCATTCTCCAAATGGACTGCCAAGTGAACTACAGCTGGATAGCGTTCATGAATGGGGAACGAAAAAATTCGCCATGCAGCCTCGTTGCTGCTTATGTATCTTCCAGCCTGGTATTGAGAGATTTCATCGACAACTCGTACTGCATTGCTGTCACCATTTTCTGCCTGAACACCAAAAACTGCCATATCGCTGCCTTTATTCACGTACTTGCAGATATATTTAATCGATTTCACGGAATTGCAATATTCTACGTTGATGTGCGCTTTGTATGTTTTTGACAACAGGGGTGAGTATGGAACCACCCAACGGTTGTCTACCTCAATATCACCAATTCTCATGTTTAAATTTGCCGAAGTCCCGCCATCTTCAGTTGACCGTCTTCTATACAGAGGATATCCATCTTCCCCTGTTACGGTGTTGGCTGCAAATGCTCGAGGATATCGCTTGGAACACTTCCCGTCTACCATGGTGAACTTGGGTTGAGGGTACCACATGGGCCATGGATCATGTTCTTGATGACAACTGCATGCAAATCCGTATCAACCTCTTCCCGTGGAATCTCAGCGCATATTACATCGTCAACAATTGGATTATATCGGAATGCAAGACGATTGTATTGCAGGTTTTGATCTGCTGCAAGCTGTAAACGCGCTTCAGCTACCCTTGCTCTTTCGCGTTCATTATTTTGAGAGCGAATCAAATCGATTGCTGCAGAACGCGACTGCCTAGCTCTCAATCGTGTTCGCTCAAGCCTAGCTGCTCGTCTTTCTGCTGATTCCTCGTTGTGCATCTGCATTGCTCTCAGCGGCTCAGTCTCTCGGATGGAGGCCCGCTCTTCGTCAGTCATATTCGAAATCATACGTCTTCTTGCTTCTGTATTGCGAGTACGACGACCCAAACTCGACTTTTTTGGTGGCATGACTTCGTTTCTAACTGAACTGAAAAAATAAAATTTTAATCTCCAATTTCTTCTTTCAATAAGTTGTGAACTATTTCTCATGGCCTGCCTGTAGAGGGCGCAGCAGTAGGGGCACGGGGAAACGCGAAAAAAACTGATATATTCGCCAACGCAGATAAGCTATCAACATCAAAAGTAGACAATAACCGTGCTGGAACCTCAACGCATGTTGTGTCAAAATTTGGGCTTAAACGGTTCAGAACTTTTCAAGTCTATTAATGATGTAGATACGAACAGAGCATTTTTATAGATATAGATAGAAGATAGATAAATAAAAACATATAATCTTAATAAATGACTTTTTATTCTCAAATGGGGATCTACAAAAATCTTGGATTAATCTTTTTGGGGTATCAAAACAAGAATTTGTATTCTAGAAAGAATCACAAGATATTCTTAAATTTACCTGCTTTTTATTTCATTTTAAGAATTTAAACAAGTAAGAAAGCTACAGTCGAGTGAGCTCGACTGTGAGATACCCGCTAAAATTGCTTCTCGAATTCTTATAAGATTCTTTTCCGATTCAAATCAAGAACTGGTAAGAATATTTAGTTGGTCTAGTTATTCAACCAAATGAGGCATGCTGCAGCGGCCGTTTGTGGCCATACAAAATTATTTCTTTAATAACTTCGACAATTTTTTTCTAATCGCAACCAAATTTTCAGGAATCACACAGACTATAGTTCTTAATGTACATTCCAAATCTCTGAGATCCAGTGTTTCATACGGACAGACGGACAGACAGACAGACATACATCATCTCGGCTGTTGACGCTGATCAAGAATATATATACTTTATAGGGTCGGAAATGCCTCCTTCCCTATAAAAATCTTAATTTGAACTTGTGGGTAATGTTTTAAGACTCTCTTGTTCATGAGTCAAGCTATATTTTGGCAATGTTTTATGATTTTTTTTTTCAATTCAAACGTTTAATATTCTTATTTTAAACACTTTTACAGTTTGAAATAAGATTTTAAAGGTCTTGAATTGAAAGAATACAAAATTTCTTGAAACTAGAACAAAAATCTCAAAAGAAGACCGAAAAATGCTAGCGCTACTTTTGTACTTGAATGGTCTTGATTTTATAACCAAAATTCTTGCTTTTTCTATCAGTGTAGGAACGATCGGAAAATTTTTCGAAAAAAAATTATAAAAGTCAGTGTTCAAGATATTTTTACAAAACTTTGTATTTGGGCAACTAATATTATTTCAGAATTTCGGTTTTAATTTCATAAAAATCGGACAAATATATCATATAGCTGCCATAGGAACAATTAGGGAAATAAAATAAAATAGCATATCTTTTCTGTTTTCTGCAAGGGTATTCAAACTTCGGTAAGCCGAAGTTAGCTTCCTTTCTTGTTTAAATCAAGACATAAAGAAAATATTCAAAGAAACGAATATAGGCATGTAATGGTGGCGACAATCCAAATTCATAAGGATCATATCTAACTTCTTTTTCTAGACAATTGCCAATGTCGTTCATTTCTGCAGGTTTGGCTTGGCAAATGTAGCACTTAAGGCATTACAAACTTTGCCATCCACCATAGTAAGTTGAAGTGAATAATCCATGAAGAATTTCCGGTTGGTACGGTTTTAAATTCAGTAAGAGTCAATAATTTAATTAGGTTTTTAAAATGTCCGATTCTGTAACGCATATTAGCTCAGGATAGCTTAACGAAGCTTCTGATGAGTTCATATTAAATTTTTATTAAATTGGCTTAAGCTATAAGAGCTAAAACTTTTGCTTAACAACAATCGAAGGATTCTTTGCTCTGCACGCCCAACGTAATTCCTCCGCAGCGGAATCATCAAGCTCTGATAGTTGTGCTATCCGTCGCCGCTTTGTTCTATCTGAGCATTCAGCAAAACTTAATTTTGGACGTACTCGTCCTCGAAATATTCAAGTTGTGCTAGCCGTACAGAATTCAATTAATGTTGGCGAATTACCTGTTTATTATTAATTTCCTGTTTATATCTGTTTTGAACGACCAAATCCATAGATATTGATGCCCTGTTGCCTTAAGCCCATATTGTAGTGTCGCAGGAATAAATTTTCAAGATTTTTATTATACTTTTTCACTTAGTTTTTATTGTACAGATAAAAAATTGATAGCGCTTCTCTTTTTTCGACTTTCTTATTCAGAATTCACAATGTCGTCTTTCCGTATATCGATAATAAAAAAAAACTTAACAGAACAAAGTAAATTCTCACACTTCTGAGATGATTAAATGAAACGATCGATATTTAAATACAGTTTGTCAACTAATTCTTTGCAAAATGAAAAACGTCATTGCAATTCAATTTCAAGTTGAATTTTAACTAATAATTGTACGATTTATTTCATTTTTTTTCTTACATTATTGTTAAGGCACTTAATAAGTATAAATAAAAACTAAAAACAAAACATATTTCATTATAAAACGTAACAAAAATCCATAAAAACAAAAAATAGGCTATTCATATGCTGTCAATTTTTTCTTTGCAAAATGCAAACAGGAGCTAAAGAGACGCGCAAAACAAAGGAATGGTAATAAAATTCCGCGAAAAAGTAACGCGTATGTCTTTGCAATGTTCTTAGCTCCCGTTTTCATTACGATTTTGGTCTGGTGAAGCTCACAAGTATTCCTATTCAGCAATTTAAACAATGCCTGGCAAACGAGTTGATGAAAACCTAATTCAATTAGTTTACCTTAACTATTATAAGGGTAAAACGGCAAAGGAGTTATCAACAATGTTTAATATTAAATTAAGGACTGTTTACAACATAATAAACCGAGCAGAAAAAGAAAACCGGCTGCACTTGAACAATTCTGCTGGAAGACCACCAAAGCTTACCAGGCGTGACCATTCAAAAATTTTGAAAACGATAGAAGATAATCCGCAAACTACACTCAGGGAGTTGGCTTTGGATCTAAAAAATGACTGCAACAAGATAGTGAGCCACGAGACTGTCCGAAAAGTGCTGAACACCCACAAATACTCCTCACACATAGCCAGAAAGAAGCCTCTACTTTCAGATCTCAACATTGAAAGGCGGCTACAATTCTCTATAGCCAACGTTAACAGGCCGGTCGAGTACTGGGACGATGTAATTTTTTGTGATGAAACCAAAATTATGTTGTACTATCACGATGGTCCCAGCAAGGTGTGGAGAAAGCCCAATACAGCCTTTAAACAGAAAAACATTATACCAACAGTGAAGTTCGGCAAACTTTCGGTAATGGTGTGGGGATGTATTTCATCCAAGGGCGTTGGAGAGCTGCGGATATTTAATGACATCATGACGAAAGAATTTTACTTGGATATTTTAAAAACGGAATTGGCTACAAGCGCGAGGAATTTTGGCTTCATTAACCCTCAAGATTCGCAAAAACTTAATTTCAAACTATATCAAGATAACGACCCCAAGCACAAGTCGGTACTTTGCAAGACCTGGACTCTGTATAATTGCACCAAAGTCATCGACACTCCTGCCCAGAGTCCTGACTTGAACCCAATAGAAAATTTGTGGGCGTTATTAAAGAAAAAGGTGGCTAAACGGGGACCCACCAATAAGCAGGCTTTAATTAGAGTAATCCAAGAGGAATGGACGAGAGTACCGGAATATTACGACCTAAAGGAACTTATATACTCCATGCCTCGTCGCCTGAATGCAGTCCTAGATGCCAAGGGTCACCACACAAAATATTAGTACCATAGTTTATAAGTTTTCCTCACAAATTGAATCAATGTTTGCATTTTGCAAAGAATTAATTGACAGCATATGAATAGCCTATTTTTTGTTTTTATGGATTTTTGTTACGTTTTATAATGAAATATGTTTTGTTTTTAGTTTTTATTTATACTTATTAAGTGCCTTAACAATAATGTAAGAAAAAAAATGAAATAAATCGTACAATTATTAGTTAAAATTCAACTTGAAATTGAATTGCAATGACGTTTTTCATTTTGCAAAGAATTAGTTGACAAACTGTATGTCGGGGTTTGAATTAACAAAGTTTTGGAACAGTTAACAACTTTTTCTTTTATGCTATCACATTTATTCCACATTTCTGCAAATTTGTTGATTTGCTTCAAGGTTTTTAATTAAAACATGAGATTTAAATCTGAGTTTAAGGTCCTCATACACTTTTTTATCTTTATCTGCTAATGAACCCTTAGCTGAACACCACATGTCAAAAATATTTAAATTCCCTAAATATTAAAACAATTTTTAATAAAATAAATTTTTTTTTATTGATAATTTTCTAACATTTTGACTAACAATAAAAATATATTGAGGGAATTTCTAATAGCGCAAGGAATTCTGGACTAAAAACATTTAATTCCTCATCCTTTTGCGTGTTAAAATCATTAAAAACAAAAAACATTAAAAATTCACGATTTTAACGCTGCAAATGCCTTTGCGCTCAACGAGTACCCCCATATTTCGTGTTTCTGTGGTTCAGATTATTATTTTTAATTCGACATTATATTAATTTGCTTTTTTTGAAATGAAAACTTCTTATGGAAATTTTTGGGTGAGCATTTTCCGCCGTTCTCGCGACAGATGAGATTTTACTTCGTACTTATTTAGTGGTATGGTATATTGGCATATGTTTATAATTTGCTTAAGAAATAGTGATAATGTTAGTTTTGGATTATTTGCCTTATGTAGTTTTAATTAAAAGGCATTGCATTAGTTAGTTCATCTCGCATCTCCCCGTTCCCTTCGCATTTGAAGTTTTTGTTCCAAGTTATAAAGACGTTTTAGACGAGGCAAAAGGATAAAATTTTGTAAAGTGAACACTATCCAGTACATAAATAAGGTGAGTAGAGTGATTGTTTTTAAATTGAATATTATTAACGGACGGAGGCGAAAATGTGCATACGAGGAATTCTCATAACGTCCGCCCTAAGAGGAAGAGCCGGATTTAGGGCCGTGGGGGCCCTTTATGTAGTAAAAAATTAAATTTTTTAAATTTATGGAGGCCCCCAGTTTGTGGAGGCCCAGGGCAGTTGCCCCGTTTTTATTTTTACAGCCGCTTTTAAACTAAAGTCAAGCCTCAAGGACTTTGTTAGAGTCACACAAAAATACTTTCAGTACGCGCAAGACCCCGTAACAAAACAGTCAAACAAAAAAATAAACTAAATTAATTTGTGAGGAACCCAGAGGTTACCCAAAACATATATATAGTAGGTTAAGTATATGGATATATATCTTTGTAAATAATAGTATAGGTCGTAGTCATAAGTTAAAATTAGTTTAGGATCAGGGACAAATTAATTGATTTTAAAATCCTCGGCCGCATCCATATTTGTTATTTATAATGTTAATTATTTTCACCTAAAATGAAACATAAAAAGGAAAATTAAAAAAAAAAAAAAAAGAACAAGCTTTTTGCCTTACCTTCGGAATTCATTTGATCTAGAGCTGCAAAAAAATGTATGACCACGGTTTCCGGTTATCGTGTTATCGATTGTCAGCTGCAGGGATGTTTTCTACACTAGAAATTCCCTAGAAATTATTTATATGAATAAAAAAACATTAACCGGATCAGCTTTTCAATTAAATATGAAAAGGTAACTTAACTTATGAAAGAAGGTAACTTAATAAGAACTTTAGAAATCCATTAAGAATCATATTTACTCTTTGGTTTTAGCGAGCTTTAGCTTACCAAGATGTTTCGATGTTATTCGATAGAAAAACATTTATAGAGTATCGTGCCAAAATTTCAAGTAGTTTCGAGCAAAACTGACGGAGATAGAATTTTTTTAACTTTCCGACTCAGAGTCCCGGGCGCATAGCCGGTATATGCAAGCGGACTTTAAACGCATTTTACTCGAAATTTGCTCAAAAAAGTCGGTGCCAAAAAAATTCTGGGAAACTACCGAACCGATCGGGTTGAAATTTTGCACACACATTCTTAATTGATTTTTGCTTCCCCCAACGTGCTCCTTTTCCCCATTTTTGATTTGGGCCGACTTTACAGATTTTTAAAGTCAGATTTTCGGCGCAAAAAACGCGTTTTTTTAGAAAAAACCTTCTCAAATCCGAAAAAAAATAAAAATAAAACAACAAAACACGTTGGGGGAAGGAGCCATCTTTTCTTTAATGGAATCAATTTGGTTTTTTGATTTTCGACAATTGGTTTTCTAGAATTTTTTGACACCGCAAAGGCCTTTTTTAAAACAATGGGTGAAGCTCCGTATCCAGACAAAAAAACGTTTCGCAGCGAAACAAATGTTTTATCTTTTCAAGTGTGACCGCTGATTTTACTAGCTGTTCGGCATTTTTGGCCGGGAAATGATGCGGTCATACATGCTTGTTTACAATATTTTCAAAATATTAATAAAAAATTAAAAATAAAATAAAAACTACTATTGCTCTGGCAGCAATTATTGCCGTAATGGATGAGGAAGATTCTAAGCCAAATAGGAAGCGGTCCAAGTATTGGGTGAGCCAATACAGACAGATCAATTAATTATTTATTTATTTATTTATAAGCAATGTACTGCTTTTTTCCCGATTTCAACTTCTATTACAATAATCTTAATATAAATTATAAAAATGAAACTATGTTGCCATACCACTAAGGAGTGTTTTTTAACGATATGCTCCTGACTCACATCGAATGGTTGACAACACAGCAAATTACAAAATATTGGAAGAGAGGAGCGATAACAGATTATTATAATTAGTAGAAAAGGAACTTTCAAATGATAAGACATGACACATATTGTTATAATTATCACAAAGAACTCGAAAAGGATCATGACGGGCATAATTGGACTTACATATAGGTAGAAACAATGGCCGAAAACGAAGTATTGTTCTACAAGGAACAGTCCAGTTAAGGGAATTAAGAAGTAGGGGGGAATCGACATCACCAACAACTAATTTATGCAAAAACATAACTCCCTGGCAGATTCTACGATGGTTCAGGGAGGGTAAATCCAAAAGGCGCAGTCTAGAACTATACGAGGGCAGCTGTCTACCAACATCCCAATTTAAACTTCTTAACGCGAATAACAAAAATTGTTTTTGCACAGACTCTATCATATTTCGATAAGACGATAATTGAGGTGACCATATACACGAGCAATACTCCAAAGAAGGACGGACAAGGGAAACATACAAAAGCTTTGTAGTATAAGGGTCATTAAACTCCTTAGACCAGCGCTTTGTAAACGCTAAGAGACTTCTGGCTTTGTTAGAAATTATGGAGATGTGATCCTTAAAGCTAATCTTATGGTCAAACAATACTCCAAGATCCTGCACTGAGAAAATGCGTTCAAGGGGATTATTATCAATAGAATATGAAAACAACAACGGACTACAACGATAAAAAGTCATATAGCTGGCACCATATGAATAAGTTATCAAGGTCAGACTGAAGATAAGAGTTAGAACTTGGCTGTGGCATTGGCATACACAACTTTACATCATCTGCATACATTAGAACAGTTGCGGATTCTATAACATCTGGCAGATCATTAATCATTAGTCCAAATAACAACGGTCCGAGATGGCTACCCTGGGGCACTCCTGATGTAACTTTGATAATTTTGGAAATTTGATCATTAAACAAAACTTTTTGGGTCCTATTTGAAAGGTAAGAAAATATCCATGCCAATAATTTAGGAGAGAAACCTAAGAGAGACAGTTTGTGAATAAGAAGTTTATGGTTCACCGAATCAAACGCTTTCGAAAAATCAGCAAAAAACTACATCAGTCTGATGTTGTTTAAGAAAGCCTCCATTAATAAGAGTCGTAAACTCAAGCAAGTTTGTAGTTGTTGAGCGACATCTAGTAAAACCATGTTGACATGGTGAGATAATTGAGCGGCAGTGATGCTGTAATTGAGAAGTAATTATTTTTTCAAAAAGCTTAGGAATAGCACTGAGTTTAGCGATGCCACGATAATTTCCAATGTCTGATTTGCTCCCTTTCTTAAATAAGGGTATTATAAAGGATTCCTTCCATATAGAAGGGAAGCAGCATTGGTCGTGTGATAGATTGAAAATTATTGCTAGGGGGCGGGCAAGGTAGCTTGCACAGTTTTTAAGAACACAGCTTGGTATTCGGTCAGGTCCAGGAGAAAAAGAGAGTTTTACAGAAAGAAGATTCTGTAAAACATCCGATTCATTTATCACTGGGCTGAAATTGGAATTTAATTGAGGTAGTCGATAAGGATAGTCCGAAGTACTATTACTATTACATAATGTATATGTAGATTGAAAAAAGTCAGCGAATAAGTTGGATGTACCATTGTCATCAGAAGAAACTTTATTGTCAAGAAAGAGAGAAGGAGGAAAGAAATTAGATTTACGTTTAGAGTTAACAAAAGAAAAAAATAGTTTTGGATTACTTTTAAAGTCAGTTTTACAACGAGCAAGATAGTTATTATAGCACACAGAATTAGACTGGATAAAATCAGATTTAGCTATAGAATATTTAGCAAGACCTGTTTTTTTAAATAGTTTAAAAAGTCTAGTTTTCCTATTTTTCAGATATGACAGTTGACGCGTAAACCATGGAGAGCTATATGTAGTTCTCCCATAGGATAAAGGGACATTTGCATCGAAAAGATCATAAAGGACTTTATAAAAATGATTTACCGCTCCATCAGCACTCAAATCTGAAAGATAGGACCAGTCTATTAAAGCCAAGGATTGCATAAACACAGAATAATTCATCCTGCTGAAACAAAGTCTAGTGCGTAATTTTGTAGAGGTTTTAGGCGAGTAGAAGAAATTATTTAGAGTGAGTTGAAGGGTTGGGTGATAATTATCCTCAGGTAGGGAAAGTGGATTTGTACGACAAACATCCGCATCGCAATGATCTGTAATAAAAACTAGATCAAGGAGGCGGCCATTTAAATTGGGAATTTAGTTTATCTGTTGAAGAGAAAGTTCAATGAGACCATCAATGAAATCATTTTGCAATCTTGGAATCATTGCCAATGAATCATCACACTGCAGCCAGGAAATATTAGGAAGATTAAAATCACCTAGTACAATAAGGTGATCATTGGTACCGGTCAGTAAAGATATATCCCGTATTGCAGATAGGTGGAGTAGATAGATGTTAAGCTCGGAACCAGGCGGAATATAGGAACATGTTATGAAAACATTGCCCCTTGGAAACGATAGTTTGACAGAAATAAATTCGATATCCAAAGAGAAGGAAGTATCTATAAGTTCAGAAGTCAGGTTGGATTTGACTGCTACTAAAACTCCACCGCCTCTACGTTCGTGGCGATCTTTGCGATAAATGAGAAAATTGTGTGAGAAGATTTCACTATCATGTACAGATGGATTTAACCAGGTTTCTGAAAAAGCAATAACGTTAGCGTCGAAAGTTGCACTACTTTTATAGATAGTGGGGAGTTTGCTGAGCAACCCTCGTACGTTTTGATAGTGAATAAGAAAATTTAGTTTTTTGAAGTTGAAGCGGAGTTCGGCAACACAGAAGGGGACCTTGCTAGATTCTTATTTTTTCTAATTACAAACTCATGCACAACTGTATTAGGAGGCCAAAAAGTGGGACACAAAAGCTTACTAAACAGACCTTCTGGAACATTAATTTTAAATGATGCATAATCTCTATTTTGTTTAAATTTAAATTTGGTGATCTCGAAATTGGGATGGGGAAGGGAAGGGAGTCTTGTGATAATATGATGCGACACATCGTTAATAGTAGCAGAAGCATTGAGTCTAGATACAAAAATGATCTTCCTAGGCACCATTGAAGTAAGTGGTACCGGAGGGGGTTGGCCCTGAACAGGTGCTGCCATTATGGGCACCATGCCAGTAAGTGGAGCAGGAGGTGGTAACAATTCCATTGAGTCTGGTGTTGCAGATGAAATTATAAGTGATAACAATACTTCGGCAGGTGCAGCAGGCTGCACTGTTGACGCAGGACCAGTTAACATTGGTGATAGAGTCGACTGCTCAGCAGCTACAGGCGAGTGCAAAGTAGAGGCTGGGGTTGATAGCGGCTCAGAAGCAATAACGTCATCATCGTCACACGATACATATTCGCCGGCAGGACTAGACATCGAGTTTGGGGTCGAAAGTTCTGGAACTTGTAAGAATATATTAGGCACAGTGGGATTACATTTTTTCCTTTTAGGTGAGTCACTTAACAATTTCCGGCTTTTGAAGTTAGATTCCATCGCCTGAAACTTGGTCAGCAAATCGGTGAATCCAGTACGCAGTGCCTGGAACTCTAGATCCGTTTGCCTTATAAAAGACATCATATCAGTTTTGATATGCCGGCAACTAGCGCAGGTCCAATCCAGGTCACTATTAGATCTTATGCGATCAGCAATCAGGGCAGAGCTATGGCCAAATTCAGCACATTTAGAGTGCGCTATGTTGTCGCACAGCCAGCAACCAACAGCGGATTGCCGAGACGTAATTTTGCCATTATGGGGGCAACGGGCAACACAGCATTCAGACATTATTTATTGATTTGTATATTTAGGACAAATAAAAAGAAATTGTCAAAACGTAAACAAACAATAAAAAAAAAAAGAAGAAGAAATATATAGATCAGCTGATCAGAGCTTTTATATCGATAGTGCTGTTTGTAAGTGTTTGATAACCGAAGATAGCAAGTGCACCAACAACAACACGAAATGCTGTAAACGCAAACACACAAAAGTAGCAGCAAAGAAGAAATGAAATTCTCTTTTGCATATGAGAATAAATTGCACAAATTAAAGTCACTGTCTTTTTTGAACAATTAGGAATTATTGAAATGATATGAAGATCACCGAAAACCGAATAAGATGACACAAATCTGGTTAAATTCGATGCTATTTACACGGAGAAAACTCGGTCAAAATACGGAGCGATCAAAAAACACGTCCGACAACGACAAGAGATGCTCAATTATGGGAGATATTCTTCGAAAGTTCGTATTGTTTTCATATTTTTATATCAATAATATACATTCTAACCATTATCTTTTGTTTGTTTTATATTTCGTAAATCTGCACCAAACTCCTGTGATGTTTTTTGAAAATTTAACGGATTTACGGAACTGAAGAAGACACACCGAAGGGGGGAAACGGTCGCAAACAGTATGTTTTATAAATTTTTTGATTCTTTTTCGCAGCCCGCTAGAAAAATACTAGAAAGTGCCTCACACTTTTCTAGTATATTTGTTATCTTGTCAGGTTACCGACCTATAAAACGGCCGCTGCCTGCCTAGTTGTGATGGAGTCCATGCAGCAGATCTCCACAGATCCAGCAGATCTCGACCACTGAGTCGTACTCTGTTGTGGTGTAATATGCACATACCCACTGTACAGAAAGTACTTAAAGGGTATGCACTGTAACACTTTGTTGCAGTGTTTACATACATATTTCAAAACCCCGGTCATAAACCCTAAGTGGCCGAAATATGAACCGATCGCTACGGCTTAGCCCTTACTCAGGAAGTGCTAGCATCGGCATAATTATAACGAACGGACAGCATATACATACCCCTAGCGCTTCCACTTGAGAGCGTATAGCAATGTATATGTCGGAGAGTCGTTAATCTTTTCCATTTCTTTGTTGAATTGATTTCCCAACAGCAAGTTCTGTTCGTCTTTCTAGCGCTTTCTGAACTCATTTTCCAAACGTCAACTTTCCACTTTTCTACTTTCTTCTCAATTCATCTACATTGTTAGTCGTCTCTTTCTAACATGTATGTCAGCGCTTAACGAACAGACCTCACCTGGCAGCAGTCTATATCTGTCCTGCTCTGCCATGCTTTCACTCAATTTCTAACTCCCTTTTTCAATAGGCCCTGCTTCACAATAAAGAAGGCCCTGCTCCACATTAATGAAGGCCCTGCTTCACATTAAAGAAGGCCCTGCTTCACATTAATGAAGGCCCCGCTTCACATTCTCTGACCAAAAGGAACCAAGTAGGCCCCGATTTATTTGATCCGACACGGCCTTCCTGACGAATCACACGTCCTCGTGTGTTACCTTAAAATCACAGTATTCTCAAATCTCAGTTCTCATTACATTTTATTATCAACAAATATTTCATTACTTTTACCACATACAAGTTTTGAGGCATTTAGACAAAATAGACAAATTGATTTCACAATAACATTTCAGAAATTACATTTTCGTTTTAATCATAATTTACAATTTAGACTTGACTAATTGCATAGCTTGGTGTATTTCCTTTTACACCCACATACCGACCCCCGCCATAACAAGTCCTTCTGTTATGGTGCGGTCTTCACTAACCCCCGCCATAACAATTCCTTCTGTTATGGTGCGGTTATCACCAACCCCCGCCATAACAATTCCTTCTGTTATGGTGCGGTTATCACCAACCCCCGCCATAACAATTCCTTCTGTTATGGTGCGGTTATCACCAACCCCCGCCATAACAATTCCTTCTGTTATGGTGCGGTTATTCTATCCCCTCTTGGGATTCCAAGGCATCCACCGTGCCATCCATATCATCATTCCCCACATGGGAATCAGACGCATCTGCACTAGAGTCGTCTAAATCTTTATCAACTTCATTACTTATTTGTCTATTTGGCAATGCTCTCAAAAACTCATGCGCATATTTATAGGTTCTCTTGCTAGTTAATGATTTTAAAGTGTACCGATCTCCATCTAATAGTTCAATTATTTCGAAAGGAACCTTTAAATTTTGGATCAAGCTTTGTTTGATGACGCTCCTCATTTTTTAGCAATACATGGTTTCCTATGTTATATTTTATTATTTTTGCCTTGTTCTTATTAAATCTGCATTTGTCATAACGAGCATTTGATTCCATGTTTTCTTTAGCTTGTTTTCTTAAATTATTTCTTTCAACTAAATTGTCCTCTTCATCACCTATCGGCAAAAGGCCAAAAGGTCTAGCTTCCCTACCGATTAGCACTTCTAATGGGCTGACCTTGGTGACTCGGTTGGGCGTACAATTCATTGCTAGCTGTACTTCGGGTAAGGCGTCTTGCCAGGACCTCTGACTGGTTTCGACGACGGTCAACATACTCTTGAGCGTGCTCATCACACGTTCCACCTGGCCATTTGCTCTGCTCGTGCCTGTAGCAATTAAGTGTAAGTCAATCTTTTGAGAAACACAAAATTCACGGAATCCTGAACTTGCAAAGTTACGACCCTGATCAGCTATAATTCGATTTGGAACTCCAAACAAGCATACGACGGCTCTAACAGCCTTAATAGTATTTTCAGTGTCAATTTTTAAGGTGTGATAAAAATAAACAAATTTTGTAAACGCATCTACCAAAACAATAACGTACTCCTTTAGGTCATTTTTCCCACTGGGTGTGCCACGGAATTCCTACCTTAGGAATCGGATGTAATTCAGCCTGCATTTTTCCAACTGGTGGCTTAGCTAATTTACAGGTGATACAATTTTCAACAAACCTACGAACGCACTTCGACATGTTTTCGAACCAGTAAAAACCATAAACTTTATCCAACGTTTTCTCCCAACCTAAATGCATAACAGATTCGTGGACGTGATTAATCACTGTCCATCTAAATGCCCTAGGGATTACAGGCAAACATTTGGTTTTGCCGTTTCTTTGCATTTTCCTATATAAAACTCCTTTTCGCAGTTCATATGTTTAACCTAAGTTTTCCGGCAATTCGTTATTTTTAAGCTTAGCTAATATCTCTGCCACCTCAGAATCACGCATCTGTTCAGAAACTAGCTAATTATCAGTTATCTCAGCCAATTCAACCCGCTTTTCCACTACTTTTTCCACACTTCTACTCTCTTTAACCAAGGGATTCCTTGACAAAAAATCGACGTGTGCCATTCGTTCTCCCTTCGTATATTGGATGTCAAAGTCAAACGACTGTAAAAAGGCCCACCATCGATGCACCCTCGGCAATAAGTCCAATTTGGTACGACTAGTTTTCAACGAATTGCAATCGGTAAACACTACAAACTTTCGCCCCTGTAAATAATGACGAAAATGTTTAATTGCATTGACAACTGCCAAAGTCTCAAGTTCGTAAGAGTGGTAATTTGATTCAGCAGGTGATTTACTGAAATATTCAACAACATGGGGCTTTTTATCTATTCTGTGTAGCAATACTGAGGTTAAGGAATACAAGGGCTTTAAAGTTTTTGAAAATTTTGGTTCAAACTGCCTAAAGTAAGACGCTAGCCCTATAAAATGCCTCAACTGCGTTACCGATTTTGGGGTGAATTTTGCGTGGATTAGGGCGAACCTGTCCATTACTCACTACAAATCCCAGATATTCTACCTTAGTTTTAAGAAAGAAACACTTCGTTACGTTAAATGAAAATCCAGCCTTGCTAAAGGTTTCTAACACATTCTGTAAACGGTCTAAGGCTTCATCTTTAGTTTCAGCCACTACCAAGACATCATCAATGTACACGATTGCGTAAGTGTGAACCAGATTACCGAATGCTTTATTGCGCGCTGAAACACAGACGGAGCATTTTTTAAGCCAAAAGGCATAGTCAAAAATTCATATTGACCCTCAGGCGCGACAAATGCGGTACGCTCAATTGAATTGGGATGTACCGGTATTTGATAGAAGCCGCCCGCCATATCGAGACTCGAGAAACAGCTTGCTCCACGCAACCTAGCAATTTGGTCTGAAATTAGAGGTAATGGGTACTTATCTGCCACTGTGTTCTTATTCAAAGCTCGGAAATCAACACAAAGACGGTCACGCGAAGTCCTTGGTGTCTGCACAGACTTTAGTAGCTCCATCAGGGTTCCGTTCTGAGCCTCCAACGACGCCACATATTGTCCAGGAGTATTATCTGTAGGCGAGGCGAATCCCACTTCTGATGTCGGAGAGTCGTTAATCTTTTCCATTTCTTTGTTGAATTGATTTCCCAACAGCAAGTTCTGTTCGTCTTTCTAGCGCTTTCTGAACTCATTTTCCAAACGTCAACTTTCCACTTTTCTACTTTCTTCTCAATTCATCTACATTGTTAGTCGTCTCTTTCTAACATGTATGTCAGCGCTTAACGAACAGACCTCACCTGGCAGCAGTCTATATCTGTCCTGCTCTGCCATGCTTTCACTCAATTTCTAACTCCCTTTTTCAATAGGCCCTGCTTCACAATAAAGAAGGCCCTGCTCCACATTAATGAAGGCCCTGCTTCACATTAAAGAAGGCCCTGCTTCACATTAATGAAGGCCCCGCTTCACATTCTCTGACCAAAAGGAACCAAGTAGGCCCCGATTTATTTGATCCGACATATACAAGTACATTATTTTATACATAAGTATATAGGTACATAGCCGTATCTCTGCCGCCGCCTGCGAGCAGCGCAGCTACGAGACTTAGTCCGAATTAGACTTAAAGAACATTGTAAAAGAATAGAGATTCTTCGATCGTTGGAGCGGCACCAATGCTGCTCTAACTTAATAAAGAAAACTCAAATTAAACAAACAAGACATTTTTAATGAACTTGGGAAACATGGAACAGCTTGGAAATTGGAACTACATAACAATTATATTTCATGGCGACCGTGACTAGTCACAAGGAGCAGCGGATCGGGAATGGCAAATGTACAAGGAGTCGCGGATTCACACAACGCTTACGACTTGTGGAATGGATGATGCTGGTGTCAGAATCTCAGGATGTGTCGCCGGCATAGCACATCACTCTAGGCCTAGCCGCACTGCTGCTGCTGTTGGCTGGAGATATAAATTGCATTTATTGGCGAAATTGACAGAAAAAATATTTGCGCGCCAAGGGCCACTATGGCGGCAAGGGGAACACTAAACGGAGAAAAAGCGGAAGAGGCCGAGTACGGCGGGCACACTAGGCCACGCCGGGGCCGAGGCCACCCGGACACGAAATACTTATATTATTCTTTTACTGCAAAGAATTCATAAATTGCAAAAACTGCCATTAGTCTTGAGTAAAGGGTTGGAATTGAGTTTGGAAACATATCTTCATCCCATTTCCCTGTACTTATTTGTTTTGCCTTTCAAGCAATGAAGTTTTTTTCAATCTTTCTCCTGTCGGTTTTAGGCGGTCGGTTTTAGCATGATTCAGCAGAAATTTTTTGAATTCCTTTTATCTTATTTCAATGTCAATAACATTTTATACTTTGCCACAGTATTTTTAGAGTTCTCTCTTACAGCTCTTTCAAATACTGTTGCATTTTCTTCGTATATTAACTCAAGAATATTTAAATAATCCATGTTAAATGTACTTCCTCATCATTTACTTCCTCACCACGTTTTTAACACAGACTAACATACGTCCGTTTGTGAATTTCCTCTTGTACAATCAATAATTTCAACAATAACAACTGGACTGATATTAAATATTATAAATTACGATATTTTTAATAGGAAAAGCTTAAAATTAACTTATTATTTACAGACTCAGAACTAAACAATCAATATTTACAGCTTTATTTTTCTTTAAACAAAAAATTAAAACCGAAATTCTGGAATAATAATTAGGTTCCAAATCTCTAATTTGATAAAAATATGTTAAAAACTGGCAGTTATAATTCTTTTTTTTTTAAATTTTCCAGTTGTTCCTAAGACATGTACGAGTGAGAGAGTATTGTTGTCGCCGTGCCCACTTCTTCCCTGCCAATCAATTTTAATTCTAAGAATCACATTTCCTTTTTGTATA
>JAWNOA010000055.1:0-171400 GCA_035046345.1 Drosophila birchii
ACAGGCAGGACCCCCACCCAGCACCAAGAAACCTCAAAAGATGACAGAGTCTGTGTCTCTCGCCTGCTCTGATGCACTGGGTCTACATAGCGTCCGCCATGCCTGCACGGAGTCTGAGTGTGCAGACAAGCCACGAAAAAGAAAACATACAACAACTTGCATTTTTCCAAAGTAAACTGAAATTTACCTTGGTGTTCAATTCTAAAGAATGAAAAAGGAAAACAAACAAATTTAATCAATTGTCAGCGGTATAAGAAGACTTAAAAACCCTACTGTGACGACGGTCACGAGGTGCCCGCCGTCACGATGTAAATAAACTATAAAAATGTATATATTAGTATTAAATATTAGGTAGTAGGGAATTAGCTATAAGAATAGAATGTATAAATGAAGTTACCAATAGGCTAAGATTAGGAGATAGGCGTTAGGTAGTAGGGAATTAGCTATAAGAAAAAAATGTATATATGAAGTTACCAATAGGCTAAGATTAGGAGATAGGCGTTAGGAGGGGGCCGGGCGCTCCCCATCGGTCACACCGGACCTGGCATCACGGGCAACATGGCCCGCAACACCGGCCGCAACAATTGCTCGCAACACCGTCCGCCACGTTGCCAGCAACATCGCCCGCAACACCTGCAAGGAACGGGACGAAATCGGCTGGAGGACCGGAACACGGATCCACCAATCAGCGGCCAACTGAAGAGGCCAGAGAGCGCGATCCGGGCAGAGACCCGCGGCGCAGGCGCCGGCAGAGCGCAAAGGAATGCGATGGAATTCGCACCGCTCCGAAGGGAGAGCGAGAGGGGAAGGCGCAAAGGAATGCGATGGAATTCGCACCAGCCACCCGCCGCTCAAGAGAGAGAGCGAGAGGGGAAGATCGCAGGAATGCGGGAATGCGGAACGGCGCGTGCCAGCGATCGTGGCAGCGCTGCCGCCACTGGAACCGGCAGAATTAGGTCAAGGCAGAGTAGACAATAAGAATTAAGATCACTCGTAATTTGGCCGGCCGCGGTGATAGTCAAACATAAAATATAAACCAGTGCAAACCCCCAACGACCCAAAACGCATCAACCAAAGGACAACGCAGGACCCCCCCACGACAAGGAAAGTGAAGCAGAAGGACGAGGACAAGGAACACGACCCGGAAAGGAGACACCGGGTGAGCAATTGCGCCCGGCGCATTTAGTGGGCGGGAAAAGTAATTAATAAGGAGTTAGCGCAGGCAGAACCACATAGAAAATAAAGAAAACACAATGAATACATAATTTCGTCTACTCCTTACATTAACTGCCACCCTTTTCACCCCGCTGTGCCCCTCCTCCCCATCTCAGCCGCCATCGGGTAACACCAGGCGCGGATTTGGGCAGGACGGGAACAGGAGCACCCCGCTGCTGAGATTAATTCCGGGCGCGGGTGCGGGCGGCGACTCTTGGGTTCACCAGGTCGCCGGCCCGATCTCAGAATGCGTCCCAGGGATTAGCCCGGGCGCCGCAGCTGGCGGATTGCGAGTCATAGGGACATTTTAGGGGAGGGCGTCGGCCACCGTCGGGATACTACGGTGGAGCCGACGGGCCGCGGCAGCTCGGGCACACCAGCGCCGTGGTCGTAGGTCAGGGTTGAGGGCGCGGGAGCAGGCTGCCGGTATCACGGCAGCCACGGCTCCAGTCTCTAGTGGAGGGTCCGGCCGCTGGGAAACACCAGGGCCGGCAGTGGAATCCCGCCCAGCGTGGGCAATAAAATCTGGCCGTCAGAGTCGGCGAAAACCCACCCTTAAAATACTCGGCAACCTCGGCCCTTCCATTTCTTCGCGTTTCCAGACTATAAATTTAACTGGGAAGGGACTCTGGGCCGCTGAGTTCATATCTCGGCCTTTGCATCCTTACAGTTTGGCGCCCGTAAACAGGGACCGTCAGGAAATGGGGAGATGTAGGAGCCCTACTAAGGTGGATTAAAGCCCCACCAGCCGATCGAGATTTTAACGGTGCGTACATGTACATATATATACATACATATATGCACATGCAAGCGACCAAAAATTGCCAGAAAATTCCATAGTAGCGACGCACGTGCAGCCGCCGTAACGGCACCTTGTTTTTCGGGTAGCTAAGAAAGAAGGGGAAAGAAGAAATCGCAATAGGAAAATTCCATTCAAGTCAAAGAAATACAGTCTCGGCAAAACAGGCCGCACATTCGTAGTCAATAAGAAGAGTTACAAACCGCTGCTGCCGTTGAAGTCGGCAGAGCAGAGCAGAGCAGAGCAGCGCAGAGCAGCGCAGAGCAGAGCAGAACAGAGAAAAAAAAAAACGTCGCTGCACGTGCAGATCACGAGTCGCGGTCATATATACACACATACATATATATATCTACATACACGAGTACTAATTTTCGCTCTTGGTTGCGCCGCCATCAGGGCGGGGACCAACTTATATAGTGGCCTTTCTGATTTAGCAACGACACTCAGAAAATATTCTTCGTCGAATACACATCGTGAAAATTAGACTTAAACCAGCGAGTCCTGACCAGGTTAATAAAATCCTGCGGAAAATAAAACAACAAGTCCTTCGGGCTACGAGGATACCCAGATACTGCGCGCATTAAATTTAAATAAAGCAAATAATAAGAGATGAAATAAATCGAACGGGAGAAATAATAATTAATAAATGGCGAATAAATAATAAACGGAATAAAACCAAATGAATAAACCGAAAGCACATGATAAAAAGATAAAATAATAAAGTTTTAAATAAAATAATTAATCGCATTGGGATCGCGCCTAGTTTTTCAAACATAAAATACCAGTGGAGGTGGCCGATAGGAAAATCGAATACCGAGTCGGAGAAATTATCGATAAAACACGGAAAGTGACCGGAGGCACAAACAAAAAAAATACCAAAAGGGGAGACAAGCGATTGAAGGAACGATAACTAAATACATCGGAAACAAAATTAGAATAAAGAGAAGTAAAAGAAGTAAAATAAGTAAAAGAAGTAAAAGAAGTAAAATAAGTAAAATAAGTAAAATAAGTAAAATAAGTAAAATAAGTAAAATAAGTAAAATAAGTAAAATAAGTAAAATAAGTAAAATAAGTAAAATAAGTAAAATAAGTAAAATAAGTAAAATAAGTAAAATAAGTAAAATAAGTAAAATAAGTAAAATAAGTAAAATAAGTAAAATAAGTAAAATAAGTAAAATAAGTAAAATAAGTAAAATAAGTAAAATAAGTAAAATAAGTAAAATAAGTAAAATAAGTAAAATAAGTAAAATAAGTAAAATAAGTAAAATAAATAAAATAAGTAAAATAAATAAAACACGTGGAAAATAAATAAAACACACGGAATAAATAAATAATTGAGCAAGCGGAATAAATAAATAATTGAGCAAGCGGAATAAATAAATAATTGAGCAAGCGGAATAAAATAATAAAACAAAGCGAGGCGATAAATTAAATTAATAAGGGACTGCACTGAAAAAGGGGGAGATAAAACGAAGGAAAATAATTAAATAAAATAAATAAATAATAATAATAAAATTAAAAAATTAAGCAAAAGAATAAATAATAAAATAAAATAAAGGAATTAATAAACCAATTAACTCGTGTTACACTGAGAGAAATAAAAGACAAAAGGCTGGTTACACACTAAAATAAATAATAAAATAATATAAATAATTCAATACAAAATACAGAGCAAACGAATTATATTAGAAATTGGCGGGTACACTGAGAAAAAAAGGGAAATAAAGGAAAAATAATTAAACAAACGAAAGGGAAGAGATAAGAAAATAATAAAACGCGATAAAAACGAGAAACAGCGGCCAAGCTGAAGGAAAAAAATACACTGAGGAAAATAAATAAAATAAAAACAATTAATAAAATAAAATTGTGCTATAAAGAATAAAATACAATATGACAAAGGTTAAATAAATAAAGACGAATAAATAAGAGGAGACAAAGAAAATTTTAAATTAAGAAAACAAATAAAAGGAGGATAAAATCAGGAAAAGAATTTGATTAATTGGATTTAATTAATTATTTAAGATTAAGGCAGGAAATTTAAGCCGTACAAAAGCGGAAAGGAAAAGGATAAGGAAAAAGAAACGAAATAAAAAGAAAGAATAAAGGTCGAAAGCCAAGAAAAGGAAAGGCACACTGAGGAAAATAAATAGAGAAAGAAAAATAAGAGAAAAATATTAAATAAAGAAAAATAAGACAGAAGGAGAAAAGGCTAGAATAATTAAATAAAGTAAAGGGAAGATTAAATAAGGACAGTAGGATATAACAAAAACAATAAATAATAAAATAAAAAAAATATATAAATATTAAAACAACGAGGACAAAAAAGAAGAGGACCATGGGCGCCACGTGGATCAGTTATCGCAAGAAGTTGGAGTTGGAGACCATCCTTATTGAGTTTATCATAATTTGGAGCGCGGAGGCACAGTGGAGGAAATCCGATCGCCTTTGCTCGTCAGCAGGACCATTCGGAGGCGGTACAGATCCGTCTGGAGGAATTAGAGAGGAATTTTGGGAACGCTCCCACCGGGGACGCAAAGTTGCTGTCGCCCATGTATTTAGATTCGGAGGCAAACTCGCCCGGAGCTGCGGCACCGACGGCGCCTCTTACGCTTTTACTACCTAGGAGTACTTCTCCGGCTGCAGGAAGACGCATGCCGACGAAGACGGAGGAACCCTCGCGTGCGACGAACCACCATGGGGACCCGGGAGCCGCACTATTGGATAGGATGACCAAGTGGGGACTCTCGTTTGATGGGACGACGGATCCGCTCTGTTTTATCGAACACATTGAAGAACGGGCCGATACTTGCCAGATCGAACAGAAGTATCTCGCCCCGGCTTTGATAGTGTTGCTGACTAGCCGAGCCGAGAGCTGGTACAGGACCAGTGGCCTACGGAACGCCACTTGGACGGAGGTTCGTAGGGAGTTTTTAGATTTCTTTTTGCCGCCGCGCTATTATCAGCGGTTGGAAGACGAAATTAGGACGCATTTTCAGCGGCCCAATGAGCCGTTTAGGAGTATTTAGTGGACCTGCGCCTGCAGATGCGACGGGCAGGAATCACAGGGGAACAGGAATTGGAGCGAGTCTACGACAATATGCTGCCGGAGTATCAACTGTTTGTCAGGAGACAAGATTTCCGCACGTTGGCGGAGCTGACTCATTTAGTGGTCGATCACGAGGAGACTCGCCGCAGGAGCGGACGAGCTAGGAATCAGCAGGACCCGAACACTAGGGCACCACCGATTTCTCGCGCCACCACGGATGCGGACCGCACGGCCCGCAGGCCGCAAACGAACACAATGCAGGGAAGTTTTAGTAGGAACGCAAATACGGGTCGGGCATCGACACCGAAGCAGGCACCAGTGAGCGTGCGGGAGGCATGCAGGAACTGCGGGCAACCGGGACACTTTTCGGCGGAATGCCGGAGCCAGAGATTAATCCATTGCTGGGATGGTGGACGACGAGGAGTACGGGCATCGGAATGCTGCCGATGACAGGCTTCGGGAAACGGAAACGGGCCTCGCCTAACAGGGAATCACCCGAGCGACCCGAACAACCCGAGCAGTTAAAAGGAGGAACCCTCTATCAACACCAGGGACGCATCTGAGCCGCCATAGAGATGGAAGGGCGACGATTTATGGCCACCCTGGACACGGGAGCTACGCATAGCTTCATAAGTGAAGATTTGGCCAAGGAATTAGACAACAAACGGAATATGAGGGGCATAAGGACGCAGGTCAAGCTCGCCGACGGGACATGCCGGGAGCTGACACACCAAGCCGCCATGGGCGCGGACACGGGGAACGATAGGCGCTACAGGCGCTACGCGCGGAGCAGCAGGCCAAGCCACGCGCGCAAAACGTGAGGGAAAGATCACGGCAAAGAAAGAAAGTGGGGGAAAGTTCACAACAAAACGTAAGGGACAGGTCACGGGAAAAGTTGAGGGAAAGGTCACCGGAAGAAAAGGCGGAGGAAATATTACAGGATTACTTACGACTAAGACGAACCTCCAGGGAAGCCCATAGCAAGCCACCAGGAGTTCGTGAAGGAGTCAGACTCCCAGGGAAGCCCTTAGAAAGCCACCAGGAGTCAGACACACTCGGGCCTTCCGCGGAACGCCGAGGAATCATGAAGGAGAAGTAGTAGAAGGAACGGATCACGGATTATTTGGCACGGTTACTCAGGAGAGGCCGGTGGCCACAACAGGACCGGTACCCAAGCCGCGTACTATTGGAAGACAGTTGACGATCCCTGCCCCGCGGGCAGCGAGTCGTAACTTGAGCATGGGAACCACCATGGATACGGAGGTACCCACGGCTAGTCGAGCTAGCAGTTGGAGCCATGTTTTGCCTGTGGCTGACGCCACCGCCGCGCAGCGAAACCCTTTTCGCACCTCCAAGAAGCGTGTCCACTTCCAGGATCACGTCGAGGAAACGCCGGAGCAGAACGCGCCCCTCTGCGGCATTGTCGACTCGGTGAGCCATGCACCGGAGGAACAGGACCCGCAGGAGTCGGGACAGAGATACCCAGAGCCCTGGGTGGAGAAATTCCTGGAGCAGGAATTGAGGAAGTTTGAGAATTTAGCCGGAGTATCTCACATCGCGGAGCACCGGATTGTAATGCACAACGACCGCCCAATAAAACAAAGGTATTTTCCCCGGAATCCGGCCATGAGGGCCGTTATTGATAAGGAGATAGATGAGCTTCTTTGGGACGGCCGCATCGAGCCGTCTAAGAGCCCGCACAACGCCCCGATTGTGATCGCGGCCAAGAAAAACGGTGATGCACGGATGTTCATCGACTACAGGCAGTTAAATGAGAACTCTGTGCCGAATGCGTACCCGCTGCCAAGGATTTATTTGTTTATTTATTGAGAAAATAGCAAATAACTGCTATATAAAGACCCTACCCTTACCTCAGGCCGAGGAAGGGAGTGTTTTTTAAAGATGTGCTCCGACTCACATCAGGTGGGCCGAGGTAAGGATAGGTATTGTAATACAGCGTTTGAATTAGAATCTAAGGACATCT
Organism: Drosophila birchii; assembly: GCA_035046345.1. Classification (NCBI taxonomy): domain Eukaryota; kingdom Metazoa; phylum Arthropoda; class Insecta; order Diptera; family Drosophilidae; genus Drosophila; species Drosophila birchii. The sequence goes on from JAWNOA010000055.1 coordinate 7,045, forward strand.
CAACATTTAACAAGTGATAAAATTTATTGTACAAAGAACATAAAACACGAAAATACAAAAATCAAGGGCAATGGGACGAAAATGACGGGAAGAACTACAAGGGACCGAGAGCCTAACGAGGTTGAGAAGATATATGGAAGTGAAATGACCGTGATGAAGTTTATGCATGAACATCACTCCATGGCAGGTCCGACGGTTCTTCAACGAGGACAGGCCTAAAAGCCGCAGTCTATCCATGTAAGCCGGTAGACGACGGTGTTGATCCCAGTTTAAGCCACGAAGAGCGAACAAAAGGAATTGTTTCTGTACCGATTCAATAAGGTCCTGATACTTCGCGTACTGGGGAGACCATACACACGAGCAGTATTCAAGAATGGGCCGAACAAGAGAGATGAATAGGAGTTTAGTGGTATAGGGATCGTCAAATTCTTTAGACCAGCGCTTAACAAAGGCAAAGACGCCCTTAGCCTTGCCAACAATTACGCTGATGTGATTATTGAAGTTTAAATTGTGGGTAAACAAAACTCCAAGGTCTGTTACTGAATGGATGCGTTCAAGTCCGCCCGTCCCTAGAGAGTAATAAAGCAGTTTTTCCGATAAAAAGACATGAATTTGCATTTTGAGTTGTTGAGAACCAACAAATTGTTAGAGCACCAAGATTCCATGTTGTTCAGATCTGTTTGTAGAAGCATATGTGACGATGAGTTTGTTAGAGGCAAGCATAATTTTACATCATCGGCGTACATCATCACCTGGGAATGAGCAACAACATCAGGCAAGTCGTTGATAAAAAGTACAAAAAGAAGAGGTCCGAGATGGCTCCCTTGCGGAACGCCAGAAGTAACGTGCACAGTATCGGAAAACGCACCCTTAAAAGCAACTCTCTGAGTGCGGTTAGAAAGATATGTTGCAATCCAGCCGGACAACAAAGAGGGGAAGCCTAATAAATAGAGGTTTTCCAGTAATAACCAGTAGTTGACCAGTAATTACGAGTTCGAAAAGTTTGGGAATCGCACTAAGTTTAGCAATGCCTCTATAATTCTCAATATTAGACTAATTTCCTTTTTTATGAAGGGGAATTATGAATGATTCTTTCCACTTGTCAGGAAAGAACGATAACTTTAGAGACATTTGAAAAAGCTTTGACAAAGGACTACATAACGCATTGGCACAGTTTTTCAAAACACAACTAGGCACAAAATCGGGACCAGCAGAAAAGGATGGCTTGAGGGATCTCAGGTTTCGAAGAACAGCGTCCTCCGTGATTGTGGGCATGAAAATGTAGTTGGAATGCGGAAGAGAGTATTTGTACAAGGATGTAATGTCAAAACAGGTAGAAGAGTACGTAGTCTGGAAAAATTTTGCGAATAGGTTAGCAATATTAAGATCAGAGGAAGCAGACTCGGATTTAAAATAAAGACGGGAGGGGAAAAGCTGCGATTTGCGCTTTGAATTGACGAAAGCATAAAATTGCTTCGGATTAGTCTGAAATTCTCTTTTACACCGATTCAAGTGGTCCTTATAGCATTCGGTGTTATGAGTCAAGAAGTCAGAGCGAGCTACCAAATATCTGGCATGGTCGGCTTGTAGTCCAGTTCGACGGAATTTTTTAAAAAGTCTGGATTTAACATTTTTTAAATACGAAAGACGATGTGTAAACCAGGGAGGCTTGTGTGAAGTAACAGGAGAGGGAAGTGATGGGACAAACAAATCAAAACAGGAATATAAATTGTCACAGAAGCGTTCGATCAAGTCAAGGGGGTCGTCAGTATTATCCAAAAAGGTCCAGTCAATTAAAGATAAATGTGCATTCATGTCAATGAAGTTGGCTTTGCGGAAGCAGCGAAACGTAGCTGGCTCTGTAGCAGCACAAGGCAATAAAGGAGCCGAGGCTTCAAGTATTAGCTCTATGGTAGGGTGGTAAACATCTTCGGGACAAGAGAGAGGATCGATTCGAGAGACAGAAGCATTGGCGAAGTCAGAAACAAAAATTAGGTCCAAGATTTTGTCACAACTGTTCTTGACATAGTTTAATTGACCTAAAGAAAGGTCAATAAGTCCGTGAATGAAGTCATGAGGGACAGAGGGAATGAAAACATTAGAGTCAGGTGAGGGTATCCAGGATATAAGAGGTAGATTGAAGTCCCCCAGAGCGATAAGGTGGTCATTAGCATTCAGAGTCGAGTGGATGTTTTGAATTAAGGACAGGTGCGGATTGTAGATGTCGAAGTCAGACCTAGGTGGAATGTACGAGCATGAAACATAGACAACATAGTCAAAGACTTGAATGCGAACAGCAACAAACTCCAAAGTACAATTAAGGTTAATTATTGGGGCCGAATTTGAGGCAAGGCTGGATTTGACGGCGATAAGAACACCGCCGCCGATGCGCGATGGACAGTCGTGCCTGTAGACAACGTAGTTGCCAGCAAAGAGTTCAGAATCACAGACAGAGGAGTTAAGCCACGTTTCCGTAAAAACAATTACGTCAGAATCAAAAGAAACACTATTAACGTGTGATTTACTAAGTTTCCCCAGCAAACTACGAACATTTTGATAGTGGATGGAAAACGAGTCGATCAGTGTTTTGAAGGCAAAGCTGAGGGAGTCTGAGGCGCACGAGCCCGAGGATTAATTTTGTTTACGAATTCATGAACTATGGCATGTTCAGGCCATATGGAGGGATCAAGGACCCTATCCAAAAGACCATCAGGAAGCGCAATTTTAAACGACGATATATCACGTCTCTGTTTAAAATTGAACTTTGAAACGGTAAATTCGGTACCAGAAACATTCAACTTGCTGCTTAGATGGGACTTAACATCGGTTTCAGAAGCACCAGGGTTAAGACGGGAAACAAAGACAAACCTTCTAGGAGCGACGCCGGCCAATGGTGACGGTTTTCGCTGAGCAACTCCAGAGATTGTAGAGCGTTGTGGTCCGGGCGAGGAGATTGGAGACGACGAGATTGATACCGCCGGTATTCCAAGATGAGCGTCTCTGTTGTTATCCGCCGCCAAGACATTAACGGGGGCAGCACGCGACGTGGAGGCCAGGTCAGCATAGACAGGCTGTTGAGTTGAGGGTTGAGGGTCAGTGAGTAGAGAGCCCAGAGCCGCACTTTGAGTTGGCTCAGATGAGGCAGCATCGCAGGAAACATCGGTCACAGCCGATTTGATATCACTGGATATGTTTCGAGGGCTGAACTGCATAAGGGGGGTAGCAGGGTCTGGAACTTGCAAAGAAGCATTAGGCATAGTACACAAGTTGTTATTAGGCGAAGAACTTAGCAATTTCAGATTTTTCAAGGGGGATTCCGCCTTAAGGAAGCGACTTGAGAGTTCCCTGAATCCAGTCGAAAGGGACTGAAACTCAAGATGAGTTTGCCGCATAAAAGTTCTCATATCGGATTTGATATGTAGGCAGCTCGGGCACGTCCAATCCAATCCGGCGTGGTCGCGTAAGCGGTCCGCAATACGTGAGCTAATATGACCAAGATCAGCAGCAGATAAGCAGTAAACGCACAGCACAGAAGAAAAAGGCAGAGGGGATGGATGATAATTAAAACCGAAATAATTATCAGAGATTAAAGTCACTGTCATTATTTGAAATGATTCAAATGTTATTGGTGAATAACGAGCACCAAAACACTGACCAACTACCAAAAAATTGGATTTTGTGGAATAGAATTATTCGGTGAAAACTTCGAGTAAAGGTGGAGCGATAGGAAACACGTCCGATTCAAAGCTTCGCACAAGGGAGCGATGACGGAACGCCAAGTTCATTTCGACATTGGACTTGAAGAATGGTTACTGGCAAATCCCCGTGGCTAGGGATAGCCGGGAATGTACGGCTTTTACAGTTCCGGGCCGAGGCCTATTCCACTGGCGAGTTATGCCTTTTGGACTTCATTCGGCACCGGCAACGTTTCAGCGGGCCCTGGATACGGTAATCGGTCCAGACATGGAGCCGCACGCGCTTGCCTACTTAGACGACATTATAGTCATCGGGTCGACGCTGGAGGAACACGTCGAAAATCTTCGGGAGGTGTTTCGCCGATTACTCAGGCCGGCCTGCGGTTGAATAGGGACAAATGTCATTTCTTTCAGGAAGGGATCCACACGGATCCGGATAAGGTAGCCGCGATCCGCAAGCTGCTACCGCCGACTTGCTTGAAGGAACTTTGGAGATGCCTGGGAATCGCATCTTGGTATCGTCGATTTGTCCCAAATTTCGCCGATATTGTGGAGCCGATGACATCCTTGCTGAAAAAAGGCAAGAAATGGGATTGGACACAACGGCAGGATCAGGCGTTTCAGGAGCTGAAAACGCGACTGACGGAAGCACCGGTCATAGTCTGCCCGGACTTTGAGCAGAAATTCGTGCTGCAAACAGACGCCAGCGAGTATGGCATTGAAGCCGTACTAACCCAGACCATTGATGGGCAGGAGCGAGTGGTGGCCTATGCCAGCCGCCGCTTAAATAGAAGAGAAGGAGTGTCTCGCCATCGTATGGGCGGTAAGGAAGATGCGGTGTTATATCGAGAGGTACAGGTTCTAGGTAATAACCGATCATCAGGCCCTGAAATGCTTAAATTCCATAGATAATCCGACTGGGAGAATCGCTCGATGGGCACTCGAGCTGCAGCAGTATCAGTACGACGTTCACTACCGGAGAGGAGCCCAGAATATAGTGGCCGACGCCCTCTCACGGCGAACATTGTGCAGCTGCACATACCGGGCAGTCGCCGACGGCGGACCGCCAGTTTGAACCAGCTCAAGCCGTACCATGGCGGGGACATGGATACGGAGGAGGACGAGAACGAAGAGGCCGATCCGACCGGCGGGAATGACTCCACGCTCTGTGGACGGAACTAGACGGTAGCACCGTCGGATACTCTGACAGGGTCAGAGTTCACGGAGTCACTTGTTGACGGGTGCGCCCGTCCAACACTCCGGGCCCCGCTAGGGGAAAAGTAGGCATCGCGGAAAGAGAAACGCGAGATGGGTAAGATGGATAGGAAAGGCAAGTCCGGGATAGGGCCGGGTTAAGGGAAATACACCGTTAGGTAGGATTTCTGGTAAACTGAGTATTAATCCCATTTTCTCCACAGAACAACGAAGACAGCAACCATGGCAGGACGAGGCTTGCCAAGTTTTCTGTGGCCTGAAGGGAGTCCCCTAACCAGAGTGGCAGTCGCGGCGCAGTTGATGCCGCCCCCCCTCACCCAAGCCCGACGAGCCGGCGACCCACCAATCCGCCGGGACTTCTCATGGATGACGGAGGCCGTGGAAGTGGGCTTCCAGGGCCTGCACCTGGGTGGCAGACGCCGCTTAGTGCCAGGAGACGACCCATTGGAGCTGACGGTACCGGAGGCGGAGATGCGCCCCTGGTACGTGGACGTGGGCCCAGCCAAGGGGAGGGACCCTCGCCGGCCAAGAAGGCCACCCCTCCTGGCAACAATGCCAACAACCGGGGCGCGTGGACCCGCGCCGCCGGAGGGTCCGGTCATCATCGTCATTTCGGACGACGATAAAGACGACGACGACAGCGACGCGACGCCGGATGGGCGTTTCGGCACTATGCGGGCCACGCCACCCGGCAGGTCGGCATCACCGATGACCAACACCACCATCGCCGGGATCGCCGACCCTGCTGCCCTGGGAGGACCCGCAGTACGACGAGGGACCCAGGGTGGTGTCGGAGGAGCAACAGGCGGAGCTTACTGCTTGTTTCGGGGTGTGGACCCCCGAATTGCTGGCGGAATTGGCGCCGATACCAGGACCGTGGGGCGAGGCCCTACGAGAAGAGCTTGGGCCGCCACCATTAGTGGCCAGGCCGGGCACCCCGCCAACACCCGACGTCGGCTACAACGCCGGAAGCGGAGACGACCGAACGCCGGGAAATACCGAGGCAATTCCGGTACAGTCCGACGAGGTAGGACTGGAGGCCTCGGTCCCCATGCTCGCCGACCCCGGATGAATAAGCGGGCATCTTCGGTTCGGGGCCATACGTGCGCGACCAGCCGCACAGACGCGGGAACACGCCGCGGGAGACGACGGGCAGCGCCGTGGGACGATTCCCCGTCCGCCTCATCGGAGGAGGACGAGCTAGGGCCCCCAAAGCGCTGGGTAGTGGCACCCACGGAGTGGTCCACGCCGGAGGGACGACTGCCGGCGCGCCTGATCGCCAGGATCCGGTCGCGGCTGGAGACGCGAGGGCGCCGGACGAGGCGTTACCTTGAAGAGGAAGACGGAGAGCGCTTCCGCGCGCAGATTGGAACGACCGGGAAGGTCCGCGTCTTCGTCCGCCCCCCGAAGTAGGGAGGAGGTGTGACGAAGTCACTTTATATTATGTGTATATGGTAGGTTTAAGTTTGTATATATTAGTTTTAGTAGGATAGGGATGGGCTAGGTTACAATTAGGTAGGGAATAGGGAAGTAGGGAGTAGGGACGTAGGCGTTGGCCGCCCACCGGCCACGCCCATAGCGGCCACGCCCACATCGGCCACACACACCGGCCACACACACCGGCCATACACCGGCAACGCTTCCCGGCAACATCAGCCGGCAGCATCGCCGGCAACATCGCCTAGCAACAATTGGCTAGCCGGGAGCAGCAACATTGTTGCGGAACAACGGCCCGGGAGCGGGACGGAACGGTCCGCATCCCGGAGGACCAATGGAAGCCGCGGGACAAGAGCGGCGGAGGGAGAGAGAGAGAGCGTCAGGGGCAGAAGCCTACGACAGAGCAGCGGAATGCAGATTCGCCACCTGCCCGCTCAAGCTAGTGCGAGAGGCAGATAATGACAGAAAAGAACAGGTGGAACGCGTGCCAGCGATCGCGGCAGCGCTGCCGCCACGGGAGAGGCAGAATTAGGTCAGGGCGAGTTTTACAATTACTCGCGGTTTGGCCTTTAACAGGAGCAGCAGCAATAAGTTGAGATTCAAAGTGCGTGCGCGCAGAAAAGAACAAGTGTGTGAAAACAAGAGGAAAAAAAGGAGACGGAAGATCAGCATCAGCAGCGACATAACTGGCTGGAGAATTACATTTCGGTGAGCGAAATACTTATGAAAGTATATTTGCAGGCGAGAATACTCGGTAAATTAAGAATAAAGGAAAAGGAAAGAGTGGGGAATTAATTCCAGGCGGAACCGGCGCGCCGCGGCTGTTGGGTTTCGACCAGGCCAGCTTGGGCAATTGGAAATCGCCGAAAACCCACCCCTAAAATTTCTTGCAAAATCTCGACCTCGCTCATGTTCTGGCGTTTCTAAAATATTAATTATTCTGGAAGGGACTCTGGGCCGCTGAGTTCATATCTCGGCCTTTGCATCCTTACAACATAGACAGGCTCTTATCTCTCTGATATAAATATACATTTGTGTGTTCTTTCTGAACATTCTGCCAAAGGCCGGCAAAACTGACATAAGATTTACATATAAGCAATGTAGGACAATTATACTTTAACGATTTAATCTTCGCTTAATAAAACATTTTTTTACAAAGTATATTATCAAAACTGCCACAATTATCATTGAAAATATAAGACCAGCATGTCCGGAAATATGATGAAAATGCAAATTCAATTGTTGATGGTTTTCTTTAAGCTCTTTAATTTCTTTCCTCAATTTATTAATCTCAATTGTATGATTTAACAGCGTTAGTTTCAACGGATCCCACATAATTTTAGGAACTTCACTAACATCTCCTATGTATGGTGTTGACAGAATCTTTTCGCTTTCCGTTTGAATGTTTTGAGGTGCAATTAAAATTTTGTCATCCGTTCTTGCAATACGGCGCCATACTGAAAATTTCTTGCTCAGGCAATTTACACAACTCCATTTGAGACCCAGAACATTGCACCCTTATTTTGGTATTCAGCGGAACCTTAAACAGCCAACCACATTTATTTTCCAATTCTACCCAGTAACTTGTGGAACCCACTATTGTTTTATATACACAATTCGAAGCTCTATTTGGTTTTAACGGTTGAACCTCACATGCGTTGTCATTCGCGGAATTCCAGGGCCAACTTCCTTTGCATATCCTTTTACTTTGTTGCCACTTTTGACATTGATTTAAGGTTGCTTCACTCATACGAATCGATTTCAAAATTATAAATTAAATATTCGTTAGTTATGTGTACCATTATCATTTTATCTACATTCCTAATAGGTAACGGAATTAGCCTGAACAATTTAGACGGATGCCTACTAAACTAAGGCACCTTTGCACTGATGATTAATTTATTCTCTATAAAAAATCCCCTTGCTGTCAATAAGGTATACACCTACTTAAGTTCCGTTCTTGACCTCTTCCCTGGAATTATTAAATTTTCCGACAGCTTTTCCTGAATTTTAACAATCTCACTTTAAAGCTGATTTGGCCTAAGGATGTTTGTAATCAGAACTACCGGGATTAATAGCAACTAAAAGGTTTATAATCCCTGATTGCACCTTTTCAACTTCTTCAATTAAGGATTGAAGCTGTTTGGTTACCATAAAGAATTTTATTTTATTTATTTTATTTATTTCCGTTATTTATTTAATTAATTTCCTTCAGTTTATTTTATCCTCCGATATATTTATTTAATTTGCGCAGGACCTCCTATTTTTCACAGGATTCTATTAAATTTCGCGGCGATTAAATTTTTTCAATTTTCCGATGTTTATTCAACGATGAGTATTCTCTGAGTGTGTTCATACAAATAAAAGGGCCAGTATATAAATTGGTTCCCGCCCTGATGGCGGCGCAACCAAGACCGAAAATCATTAATAAGAGAAAATATGTATAAGCATGTATATAAGCATGTGTAAGTATATGTATGTACATACCCGATCGTCCGATCTGTACGTGCAGCGGCGGTTCCCTCTGTTCTGCCGACGTCGGCGCAGGCAGCGACACAAAATCTTTCTTATTGACTAAAAATGCAACTTTGGTGCCCTGTTTTGCCGAAGCTCTACTATTTGTCCCCTGAATGGAATTTTTTATCACCTTCTCCTCTTCCCCTTGTCTTTCGTTAACGGCCCGAAAAAACGAGGCGCCGTTGTGGCGGCTGCATGTGCATCGCAAATTTGGAAGTTTCTGGCAATTTCTAGTCTTTACATATGCATGCATATGCGTACGTATGTATATGTTTTTCACCGCTAAAAATCTCTTGTTCGGCTGGCGGGGCTTTAATCCGCCTTAGTAAGGATACTTACATCTCCCCATGTCGTGACGAGTCCTTGTTCGGGCGCCATCTGTAAGGATGCAAAGGCCGAGATATGAACTCAGCGGCCCAGAGTCCCTTCCAGAATATTTTATATTTTGGAAACGCCAGAACATGAGCGAGGCCGAGATTTTGCAAGAATTTGTAGGGGTAGGTTTTCGGCTTAGAAACTGCGATTTCCAATTGCCCACGCTAGGCGTTACAAAATTTCTACCGGCCGGGAATTTCCAGCTGCTTGAACCCTCCGCTAGAGACTGGAACCGGCTCGGGATCGCCCAGCAGCCTGCTCCCGCGCCCACAACAACCCAAACCTAACCCCGTGGCCTGGTCCGAACCCAATAGCCGCGGCGCGGCGGTTCCGCTTGGAATTAATTCCCGGCGGCCGTCGCCCCCTTTCTCTTAAGATTCCCCCGTGACTCGCGATTCGCCTGAGGGCGCCCGGGCCAATCCCTATGACGCTCCCTTAGATTGGACAAGCGGCTTGGGGAAACCCAACAGCCGCCGCCCGCGCCCGCGCCCGGAATTAATCTCAGCAGCGGTGCGCTCCTATTCCCGTCTTGCCCAATTCGGCGCCTGGGATTGCCTAACGGCCGCCGACATGGGAAAGAGGGGAGCAGAGGGTGGTAGGAGTGGCAGCGAATGAAATGAGAAAATATTCAATAACCAGTATATTCATTGTAGTTTTATTTACACCTCTTTTATTTTTTTACAATTTAATTAATTTCCTTTCGCTATAATTTTCCCCACTCTTTCCATTTCCTTTATTCTTAATTTACCGAGTTTTCTCGCCCGCAAATATACTTGCATAAATATTTCGCTCACCGAATTGTAATTCTCCAGCTAGTTATGTCGCTGATACTGCTGATCTTCCGTCTCCTTTTTTCCTCTTGTTTTTACACACTTCTGCGCGCACGCACTATGAATCTCAACTAATTGCTGCTGCTCCTGTTAAAGGCCAAACCGCGAGTAATTGTAAAACTCGCCCTGACCTAATTCTGCCTCTCCCGTGGCGGCAGCGCTGCCGCGATCGCTGGCACGCGCCGTTCCGGGTTCCACTTGTTCTTTTCTGTCATTATCTGCCTCTCGCTCTAGCTTGAGCGGGCAGGTGGCGGATCTGCATTCCGCTGCTCTGTCGCCGCCCGCGTCGTAGGCTTCTGCCCCTGACGCTCTCTCTCTCTCCCTCCGCCGCTCTTGTCCCGCGGCTTCCATTGGTCCTCCGGGATGCGGACCGTTCCGTCCCGCTCCCGGGCCGTTGTTCCGCAACAATGTTGCTGCTCCCGGCTAGCCAATTGTTGCTAGCCGATGTTGCCGGCGATGCTGCCGGCTGATATTGCCGGCTGATATTGCCGGGAATTGTTGCCGGTGTATGGCCGGTGTGTGTGGCCGTTGTGGGCGTGGCCGGTGTGTGTGGCCGATGTGGGCGTGGCCGCTATGGGCGTGGCCGGTGGGCGCCCAACGCCTACGTCCCTACTCCCTACTTCCCTATTCCCTACCTAATTGTAACCTAACCTATCCCTATCCTATCTTAAACTAATATATACAAACTTAAAGCTTCTATATACATATAATATAAAGTGACTTCGTCACAATGTCTAGGCAAGAGAAATGTTGCTACACCAAATTGATGCGTCTGGCCTGCAGATGTCCTGCACTCTAGCAATTTGTGCATACCTACCTCAACTAGGTACCGCGGTCGGGCTATACCGATCCGTGGGTCTAGATATAAGGATATTCAAATCTCATGTTAGTTACCTAAGCTAGGATTTTAAGAAATAAAATTCAGTTTGAAATATCAACTCAACAGTGAGCAATTGAATTAAAGAGAAATCGAAGGGTCAATAAAAGCCATCACAATCCATAATTAAGCTCTCTTTCAGAATCTTTGAGATTCACTCAAGATCCAAAAAAACTCAAAATCGAGGCTTGAATGTCAACCCTTGCAGTACAATAGAAAGGTTCAGTTTGAGACACGAAATCGGTCGGTGTTCTTCAATAAAAATCTTGTATTAATTCGGTTTAATAAAAATAAAATATATTTTTTTAACTCACAAATTATCCAAGTATTTAATTGGCGCAGCCGGTGTGATCAAAATTAAAAAGAGTCCTTTTAGTACGGTACTGGCCAAATTTAAGGATACGCTATGCAACTAGCTATCCAGACCAGCGAATTAAAACAGTGATTCAAAGTTTGATCCGCAAAAGAATCTACGCGCGTGTAGCATTCAAAACCGAAAAATCCCGTGCGGTCGGAAACAAAATTTAAATTCGAATTTTTAATTCTGTGAACATTAATTAAAACCAAAAACTTGCAAACAATAAAAATGGCAGTAGCAGCGTAACTCTCCGAGCTTTATCTCAATCAGCTACTGGCTCAAATCAAAGAGCTACATTACTACGATGGCACACCAGGAAAGCTATCGGTGTTCATCATCCAGGTCGACCATTTATTAACCCTGTACCCCACACAAGATGCTCGTCAAGCCCACATAATTTACGGCGCTATCAAGCGAGTGATAGTCGACACTGCACTGGAGGTTGTTACTCAGGAGGAGCGACAACCTGGAGGGAAATCCAAGATGCCCTATCAACATCTTTGTTGTGAGCTATAGTTTGGGCAACAAAATATTTCAGGTCATACCTATTTGGCAAACCGTTTTAGGTATTAAGCGACCATAAACCACTGGTGTGGCTTAATAATATAAAAGAGCCCAACATGAAACTTCAAAGGTGGAAAATCAAATTGAATGAATATATCTTCCAGGCAAAGAAAATTATGTAGCTGATGCCCTTTCCTGCGCAATAGTAGAAGAAGCCATGGTTGGCAAAATCGCGGACAGCATGGATGCAAAAAAGCATAGTGCTGTTGAAGATAACTTAAATTATATTTCCCTTACGGAAAGACCCCTGAACTATTTCTCTTGGCAAATAGAAATAGAAAAGGGAGAAACAATCACAGTTAAAACGAGTAATTATTTTCAAAAATTAAAAATAAAAATCACATGTGAAAAACGACGATCGAGTTAGCTAAAAACCTTATCAATGAATATTTGTGTACAAAGAAAAATGCTCTTTATTTCCAAGATGATGACGACTTCCTGATATTCTAAAGGGCATACATTGAAATCATACACCCTAATAGTTTCACAAAATTATTGCGGTAAACCAAAAAGCTAATTGATATTTATTTATTTATTCATTTATTCGCCAACGGACGACCTTAACTGGCTACTACAAACTTAGAATTAAAGCTTAATTACTATTAAATGATTCAAAATACAACTTCAGCAATTTCTTTATATTATTATTATTGGAGGTGGAGTCCAGAGGCATGCTGGAGTTTATTTTATTTGCGAGAATTAAAGCTCTAATTATAGGTTCATTTAGTGCATAGTTCGTTCTGCAGGTAGGAGTATCAAAGAGCTCATGGTTGCTCAGGCACCTACCGGGGACACAACAGTTTATACGACTCAACAGGACAGGACAACCAATTTTACTCGAAATAAGATCGAAAACAAACAAAATAGACGCTATGTACCTCCTATTACACAGTGACGACAGATGTATAAGACGACATTTACCAGGATAGGAAGGAATAGAGTCAAGGAAATTGAGGGACGAGAGGGAAACGATTGGAATTTTTTTGCAACCTGTATGTTTGGTCCCTGCCGGGTTCCAAATAAACGAAGCGTGCTCCAACGTTGACCTTACAAACCTGAAAAATAAACTCAGCTTGGCATAGGGGTCCGTAAACTGAGCAGCATTGCGCCTTATAAACCCGTACATGGCATATGCCTTGGGGATAATATAATTGATGTGCTCAATGAAAAGGAACTTTGCATCAAAAAGAACACCTAAGTCAAGTGCTTCAGTTTTCAAGCTCAGCATACTCGAAAGTATCGAGTAGCGAAAGACGGAATTGCTAAGCCGCTTACTATATGTAACTGCACAACATTTACCGATTTGAAAATTTTTAGATCGTCAGCAAACAATAGGTATTCCGCATTCTTAAAGCAAGAACCAATATCATTGATGAAAAGAATAAAGAGAAAAGGGCCCAAGGCACTCCCTTGCGGAAGCCCAGAAGTAGCCATATAGGGATGCGAGAGTTGGTCATTACAACCAACTCTATATATATGGCCATTAAGGTAGGAACGTACCCAGCTAAGCATAGATCCATGAATCGCTACATGCTACCAGGACGCTTGGATTAAGGCAAAACAGTCGCTCAGAAGGTGAATGCTGAACCTGACTTTTGGAAGCGATTTTGATGACCGATGAGGCCCATTTCACGCTATCTGGTGGCGTCAACAAGCAAAATTGCCGCAGCTGGGGGACAAAGAATCCTCGTGTGATTCATGAAGTGCCATTACATGATCAAAAAGTGACCGTTTGGGCCGGCGTTTGCGCCAAAACCATCATTGGGCCATATTTCTTCCGTCAGAACGAAACCGTCGATGGATACCGCTATCGGTGGATGTTGTCGCACGTTGTGTTCCCGCTGTGACGACGGTCACGAGGTGGCCGCCGTCACGATGTAAATAAACTATAAAATGTATATATTAGTATTAAATATTAGGTAGTAGGGGATTAGCTATAAGAATAGAATTAACAACGCTGTATAAATGAAGTTGCCAATAGGCTAAGATTAGGAGATAGGCGTTAGGAGGGGGCCGGGCGCTCACCATCGGTCACACCGGACCTGGCATCACGGGCAACATTGCCCGCAACACCGGCCGCAACAATTGCTCGCAACACCGGCCGCAACAATTGCTCGCAACACCGTCCGCCACGTTGCCAGCAACATCGCCCGCAACACCTGCAAGGAACGGGACGAAATCGGCTGGAGGACCGGAACACGGATCCACCAATCAGCGGCCAACTGAAGAGGCCAGAGAGCGCGATCCGGGCAGAGACCCGCGGCGCAGGCGCCGGCAGAGCGCAAAGGAATGCGATGGAATTCGCACCGCTCCGAAGGGAGAGCGAGAGGGGAAGGCGCAAAGGAATGCGATGGAATTCGCACCAGCCACCCGCCGCTCAAGAGAGAGAGCGAGAGGGGAAGATCGCAGGAATGCGGGAATGCGGAACGGCGCGTGCCAGCGATCGTGGCAGCGCTGCCGCCACTGGAACCGGCAGAATTAGGTCAAGGCAGAGTAGACAATAAGAATTAAGATCACTCGTAATTTGGCCGGCCGCGGTGATAGTTGAAAAATATAAACCAGTGCAAACCCCCAACGACAAAACACGCATCAACAAAAGGACAACGCAGGACCCCCCCCACGACAAGGAAAGCGAAGCAGAAGGACGAGGACAAGGAACACGACCCGGAAAGGAGACACCGGGTGAGCAATTGCGCCCGGCGCATTTAGGGGCGGGAAAAGTATTTAATAAGGAGTTAGCGCAGGCAGGACCAATAGAAAAATAAAGAAAACACAATGAATACATAATTTCGTCTACTCCTTACGTTAACTGCCACCCTTTTTACCCCGCTGTGCCCCTCCTCCCCATCTCAGCCGCCATCGGGTAACACCAGGCGCGGATTTGGGCAGGACGGGAACAGGAGCACCCCGCTGCTGAGATTAATTCCGGGCGCGGGTGCGGGCGGCGACTCTTGGGTTCACCAGGTAGCCGGCCCGATCTTAGAATGCGTCCCAGGGATTAGCCCGGGCGCCGCAGCTGGCGGATTGCGAGTCATAGGGACATTTTAGGGGAGGGCGTCGGCCACCGTCAGGATACTACGGTGGAGCCGACGGGCCGCGGCAGCTCGGGCACACCAGCGCCGTGGTCGTAGGTCAGGGTTGAGGGCGCGGGAGCAGGCTGCCGGTATCACGGCAGCCACGGCTCCAGTCTCTAGTGGAGGGCCCGGCCGCTGGGAAACACCAGGGCCGGCAGTGGAATCCCGCCCAGCGTGGGCAATAAAATCTGGCCGACAGAGTCGGCGAAACCCACCCTTAAAATACTCGGCAACCTCGGCCCCTCCATTTCTTGGCGTTTCCAGACTATAAATTTAACTGGGAAGGGACTCTGGGCCGCTGAGTTCATATCTCGGCCTTTGCATCCTTACAGTTTGGCGCCCGAACAGGGACCGTCAGGAAATGGGGAGATGTAGGAGCCCCTACTAAGGTGGATTAAAGCCCCACCAGCCGATCGAGATTTTAACGGTGCGTACATGTACATATATATAAATTAATATAAGAGTGGGGGACAGCTTCTTCCGCAGGGTGGCTGGCTGGCTGTCCGTAAGTTCCTCTGGATGATACAAGTGAGGGGGGCGGCGTCTACCGACGTGTTGCTGGCCGGTTGGCCGTAGATATTCCAACAAGTGTGAGGGGCGGTGTCCGCCGAGGTGTTGTTGGCCGGTTGGCCGTAGGTGTCCCAATGAAGATTAGGTTGATTAGGTTGGAGGGATAACTGTCCCTCTTTTACCTTCTGGCCTAGAGACTCAGATAGGTATTAGAATAATAAAGTATTAACGACAGATTTGCCGGAGTTGGTTTTATGAGCAATTGCTCTTTATTCTTTGAATACAAAATCAGAACTGAAACTTAAAGCTAACAAGAGAGAGAATCATAGCGGCCGCTCCAATGGGTAGCGGTTGCCGGCTATGCACGAGCTTCCGGCCAGACGCTGTGTCAGCAATTTGGCCGGAGCGAGCCATCGGACGATCGGTCGTTGCCGTCGCCCGGTTAACTTAGTTAACTACTCCCCCCTCAAGATTAAGGCCGCCCTCGGCCGACCCTATTTGGGCGATCACCTCATTTAGTTGGAGCGTGTCCCTCTTAGCCTGGATGATTCGCCGATAAGTGAGGCCGATACAGATCAATGCGCAGCCAATTGCTCCCGCAATAAGCATCATCTGGTGTAAGCGATAGCCATTGATGTCCTCCCCGAATTTCTTGATATGCTCCAGGTTACGCTCACTCAAGCGGTGAAGGTAAGGGAGACTTAGTACATCGTGTTTTAGGGTGATGTTTAAGGAGGGTGAGCTGGCCACTCCTGGAGCCCTTTTCTGGGCCGCGTCGTGGTTCACGTACCGGGTTTCATTAACTGTTGCGCTCTCAAGGAAGGTGATAAGGTGAGTTCCTCGTAAGTGGACGGTGGTACCGTTGTCCACACTCACAAGAGCCGGGCGATCGTTTATGATGAGGATCCCATCATCCACTCGGGTGACGGGGTGCACGTCGCTGTGTTGGATGTCGCAGTGTGCCACACCTCCAGCGTGGAGTTCCTGGGCGCATGATCTTCTTTGCGCCAGTTGACAAAAGGTGGCTCCAGGTGACTCGGAGCAGTCTTTGACGGTATGGATTTCCCCACTGCAATCAGCTATGACCTTGTCCTCTAACTTAAGCATAGTGTCGTGGTGTGACACGGGAAAAACAGTAATTTTAATGCACGCTGTCTTAATTTTAGGGAATTTAATAATAAAGTGCAAAATGTTATCGGATTGTAAGACTTTGACAGACGCAACGGACAAAATTTCTTTAATGGGGGTATCTGTGGGCTCCTCAACCCACACACTCTCCAGGTCTGCATGGTCTAGTATGCTAGGGCTAACGATGTTAATTTTAGCAAGTGCTATAGCTAGCAATAAATTCTGCAGCTCCATCGCGATCATCCTATTCCGAGACAATAACATCTCGTATAGGTGTCCCGTGTCGATTTGGGACTTTTTAGCCGACCTCAGGATTTGGTTGACGGTTGTGGTTATGCTATTGATTTGTTCTTGTACTTTACTGTTGATATTTATTTGTCTATTGTTTGCATTGACGAGTTGGAATTCGGTAAGTTTAATTCTATCAAGGTCTTCCGCGTCTGGCGTTCCCGCCACTACTTTCAACGCCGCTCCTAAGAAGTCTAAACTCCTAGCTACTCTATGGTGGATGCTCAATGAATCGAGCAGGTCACGCAGGTGAGCCACATCTACGATCAAGAGCTTCTGCATATGCGACTCGGGGAACATGCTAATCATGCCACCAGTCTCTTCCACCACGCGCCTATACTCTGAAAGGTTTGCTGAGTGCCTAACGGATGCAAATTCCTCCCATACTAAAATTCGCCCATCGATGACGGGGATGTACTTGGCTAGCGAGTAGTCCGTGACGTGCGCCGATGTTAGGGTCAAAAGAAGAAGCAGCGGAATTGATGCGAATCTGGAATTTGGAATTACTGTAGTGTTTTACAAAATTTGGATATTCCACCACCAAAACATATAAAAATGAAGCGTGATAAGACAAGACGTGCGTAACCTAATAAATGATAAAAGCAATAAAAAATAAAGCGTAATAGCGAAAAAACTTATGCCAAACGGCTAAGGATAAAAGGTATAAAAAATTATCAGGCGAATGAAAACATGGTAGTTATTCGCCTACCTAAGGTTGTCCTTGTGGACCACCCTCCCCTTAATGAGGACTGTGGTCCCCATGTCCGCTTCCACCGTTTTTTCTTCGCATAACGGCGAAAGCTTGTTGCCCAGTCTCCTATTGGATTTCACTAGGACTTTGTCACCGACATTGAACGTTCTGTTTTGCCGGGAGGCATTTTCCCTGTTTCTGAGTTTATCTTGGGCAAACCTTATCCTGTCCTCTATATCATGCTGTGGGTCACTCGACTGAGCGACTAGCACATCGGCCGGCCTCTTATTGATGACCGTGTGGATAGATTTATTGTATTTAGTAGTAGCCAGTAAGATTAACTCAACGGTGTCGTCGATGCCTTTATCGATTTTGAGGCATCTGGCAAGCTCCACCAGAGTGCTGTGGAAGCGTTCCACTTGTCCATTCGAGACACTATGGAGAGGCGGTGCGTTAGAGACGCTGACTCCGAAGTGATTTTCCAGCATGGTCAGAATGGTGTGCGAGTTTAATGATGGTTCATTATCGCAGTAGATGGCCTTGGCCTTGGGAAAGATGTTCATAAGTTGCAGTAGGGTCGGTTTGACGTCCTCTATTGTTCTAGAGGGGATTGGTTGGACCACCGCAAACTTTGAAAATTTGTCAACACATGTGAGGAAGTATTTCCTGTCAGTAGAAAAAATGTCTATGTGTAATATCTCCCCCACTTGTGACGGGACTGGCGTTTCGCCGAGCTCCTGTTTTTTAGGATGCCTGTCGTATTTCGCTTTCGCGCAGGTCTTACAGTTAGTGACGATTTCGCTCGCTAACTTGGCCATTTTCGGGAAGTAGTACTCCGATAGCACTTGTTTGACATTTTCTTGAGCAGATCTATGAGCCCTTTGGTGCTCAGTGGTGAGGATCTCTCTTCTCTCAGCGACTGCGAAAATATCAGTGACACGATTTTTACAGTGCCAGAATTTGGTGGCTGGGAATTGCCGGACCAAATCGTCTTGTATCATCGCTAGCGTATGCAAATCGCAATGAATGGCGTTTACGCCCTTGGGGACAATGATGCCCGGCTAGCTCAGTCGGTAGAGCATGAGACTCTTAATCTCAGGGTCGTGGGTTCGTGCCCCACGTTGGGCGCCAATTAATATAAGAGTGGGGGACAGCTTCTTCCGCAGGGTGGCTGGCTGGCTGTCCGTAAGTTCCTCTGGATGATACAAGTGAGGGGGGCGGCGTCTACCGACGTGTTGCTGGCCGGTTGGCCGTAGATATTCCAACAAGTGTGAGGGGCGGTGTCCGCCGAGGTGTTGTTGGCCGGTTGGCCGTAGGTGTCCCAATGAAGATTAGGTTGATTAGGTTGGAGGGATAACTGTCCCTCTTTTACCTTCTGGCCTAGAGACTCAGATAGGTATTAGAATAATAAAGTATTAACGACAGATTTGCCGGAGTTGGTTTTATGAGCAATTGCTCTTTATTCTTTGAATACAAAATCAGAACTGAAACTTAAAGCTAACAAGAGAGAGAATCATAGCGGCCGCTCCAATGGGTAGCGGTTGCCGGCTATGCACGAGCTTCCGGCCAGACGCTGTGTCAGCAATTTGGCCGGAGCGAGCCATCGGACGATCGGTCGTTGCCGTCGCCCGGTTAACTTAGTTAACTTATACATACATATATGCACATGCAAACGACCAAAAATTGCCAGAAAATTCCATAGTAGCGACGCACGTGCAGCCGCCGTAACGGCACCTTGTTTTTTTCGGGTAGCTAAGAAGAGAAGGGGAAAGAAGAAATCACAATAGGAAAATTCCATTCAAGTCAAAGAAATACAGTCTCGGCAAAACAGGCCGCAAATTCGTAGTCAATAAGAAGAGTTACAAACCGCTGCTGCCGTTGAAGTCGGCAGAGCAGAGCAGAGCAGAGCAGAGCAGAGCAGAGAAGAGCAGCGCAGAGCAGAGCAGAGGGGAAAAAAAAAAAACGTCGCCGCACGTGCAGATCACGAGTCGCGGTCATACATACACACATATATGCATATATCTACATACACGAGTACTAATTTTCGCTCTTGGTTGCGCCGCCATCAGGGCGGGAGCCAATTTATATACTGGCCCTTTTATTTTCTATGAACACACTCAGAGAATACTCGTCGTTGAATAATAATTGAAAAATAAATCGCCGCGAAAATAAATTGAATCCTGTAAAAAAAAAAGGAGGTCCTGCGCAAATTAAATAAATTATCGAAGGATAAAATAAACTACAAGAAATTAATTAAATAAATAACGGAATTAAATAAAACTAATAAACTAATTAAATCAAATAAATGGAAAAATAATAAAATAAAACAAATAAATTAAAATAAAATAAATTGAGCGATAAATTAAATTAAAATAAAATAAAGGGAAACAAATAAATAAAATAATAAATAAAACGAGCGGAACAGGGAATTAAATAAAAGGAAACGGAACAAACGTAATAAACTGAATTAAACGATACACTGGGAGAATTTAATAGGAAAATCGAGCACGTGGAAAATAAATGAAATGAACCAGGCGAAATAATTAAATTAAGCAAGCGGAATAAAAAAAATAAAGCGAGGCGATAAATTAAATTAATAAAGTCGGACTACACTGAAGAAAAAGGGGAGATAAAACGAAGGAAAATAATAAAATAAATTGAATAAATAAAATAAATCGAATAAATTAAATTAAATTGAACGGAAAAGGATACACCGGGAGAATTTAATAAAAATCAGGACACACGGAAAATAAATAGAACAGGCGGAATAAATAAACAATTAAAGGAGATAAATTAAATAAACGAAGTAAAAAAATAAAAATAAAGCGAGGCATTGAATTAATAAAATAAACTCAGGATACACTGAGGGAAATAAAAGACAAAAAGGATGGGTACACCCTAAAATAAATAATAAAATACAGGAAATAAATAATAAATAAAATAGAGCGAGGGAATTATATCGAAAATCGACGGCTACACTGAGGAAAAAAAAAGGAATAAAAGTAAAGGATAATTAAATAAACGAAAGGGGAGAAAAAAAAATAAAAGAAAAATAAAACGAGGAAATAAAAACGAAGAAAAGCGGCCAGGAAAATACACGGAGAAAAATAAAATAAAATAATTAAATGATAAATAATAAAATAAAAATATACGATATAAATAATAAAATACAATAAGATATAGGTTAAATAAATAAGGAAGGACAAATAGGGTAGAAGAGAAATAAGGATAGGCAAGCGAGAAAAAAAAAATAAAATAAGAAACGGATCAAATGAAATGGAATAAGGAAATAAAATTAAGGAAAGGAATTTATTTAGGACAAACGGAAAAAGCGTAAGGAAAAGAATACGGCGAGAAACGAGGAATAAAAGGAAGGAAAGAACAAAACTATAGAAGGAAAAGAAATAAGATAGGAGGACAAAGAAAAAATAAAGGTCGCAAACAAGAAAAAAGGGCACACTGAGGAAAATAAGAAAAGAAGGAAATCAAGGAAAAATCAAGGAAAATCAAGGAAGAAAGGGTCGAAAGCAAGGAAAGAAAACACTGAGGAAAACAAAAGAGAAGAAAAAAAAAAGAAAGGAAAAGACAAATAATAAGACAACGAAAAGAGAATCATGGGCGTCACCTGGATTAGCTACAGGAAGAAGTTGGAGCTGGAGACCATACTCCTGGAATTCGGATTGGAACGAGGAGGCACGGTCGAGGAGATGCGATCGCGGCTGATTGCCTTTGTGCGTCAGCAGGACCATTCGGAGGCGGTACAGATCCGTCTGGAGGAGTTGGAGAGGAATTTTGGGAACGCTCCCACCGGGGACGCAAAGCTGCTGTCGCCCATGTATTTGGATTCGGAGGCAAACTCGCCCGGAGCTTCGGCACCGACGGCGCCTCTTACTCTTTTACTGCCTAGGAGTACTTCTCCGGCTGCAGGGAGACGCATGCCGACGAAGACGGAGGAACCCTCGCGTGCAACGAGCTACCATGGGGACCCGGGAGCCGCACTATTGGATCGGATGACCAAGTGGGGACTCTCATTCGACGGGACGACGGATCCGCTCTGCTTTATAGAGCATATCGAGGAACGGGCCGACATTAGCCGGATCGATCATAGGTATCTCGCCCCAGCTTTAATAGTACTACTGACTGGCCGCGCTGAGAGCTGGTATAGGACAA
This sequence comes from Drosophila birchii, assembly GCA_035046345.1. Lineage (NCBI taxonomy): Eukaryota > Metazoa > Arthropoda > Insecta > Diptera > Drosophilidae > Drosophila > Drosophila birchii. The sequence goes on from JAWNOA010000055.1 coordinate 28,774, forward strand.
GTGGACTACGGAACGCCACCTGGACGGAGGTGCGCAGGGAGTTTCTGGATTTCTTTCTGCCGCCGCGCTACTATCAGCGGCTGGAAGACGAGATTAGGACTCACTTTCAGAGGCCCAACGAGCCCTTTAAGGAATATCTAGTGGACTTGCGATTGCAGATGCGCCGGGCCGGATTTACAGCTGAACGAGAGCTGGAAAGGATCTACGACAACATGTCGCCGGAATATCAATTATTCATAAGGAGGCAGGATTTTCGCACACTAGCGGAATTGACTCACTTGGCAGTCGACCACGAGGAGACTCTCCGAAGGAGCGGACGAGCTCAGAACTACCAGGAACCGAACTTACGGGTACCACCCACTTCGCGTACCACCACGGATGCGGACCGCACGGCCCGCAGGCCGCCGACGAACCCCATGCCGGGAAATTTTAGTAGGAACGCAAATACGAGCCGGGCAACAACGCCGGAGCAGGCACCAGTAAACGTGCGAGGAGCATGCAGGAACTGCGGCCAGCCCGGACATTTCTCAACGGAATGCCGGAACCCAGAGATACACTTCTGCTGGGAATGCGGACGACGAGGAGTGCGGACGTTTGCATGCTGCCGACGACAGGTTTCGGGAAACGGAAACGGGCCTCGAGCGACCGGGAATCACCCGAGGAACCCGCCCAACCCGAACAATTAGAGGAGAGGACTCTCCAACAACGCCAGGGACGCATCCGAGCCACCATCACTATGGGAGGGCGAAGATTCGTGGCCACCCTGGACACGGGAGCTACACATAGCTTCATCAGCGAGGAATTGGCGAAGGAATTAGATAACAAGGAAAACACGAGGGATGTACGGACACAGGTCAAGCTCGCCGATGGGACATGCCGGGAGCTGACCAGGGCACTAGCGGCGAATATACATTGCGGAAATCGCAGCGCACCGACCATCTTACTGGTCATGGCGGATGCGCTGGACGACGTACTATTAGGAATGGACTTCATGTGTGGAATTGGAGCCACCATTCAGTGCGGGGGACAGACCCTTGATTTGATGCCAGATGAACACACGAAGCCACCGTGGGCACGGACTCAGGGAACAGGGGACGACGAACAACGCGGAATGCGACAAGGATCGCAGGAAGACGAGATACGCGGAAGGATACACGCAGGAAGACGACAAGGAGGATCACAAGAAGATGCCTCACGATCAGGACGAACCCCCAGGGAAGCCCTTAGCACGCCACCAGGAGTTCGTCAAGGAGTTAGACTCCCAGGGAAGCCACGAGAGGGCCACCAGGAGCCGGATCCCAGGGAAGCCCTTAGCATGCCACCAGGAACCGGACTCCCAGGGAAGCTACCAGCGGGCCACCAGGAGGAAACGAGGAGACAATCAGTAGGATTAACTGAGGAAACGCATCAAGGATTTGGCACGGTTACCCAAGAGGGGCCGATCGCCATACAAGGGCCAGTACCCAAGCCGCGTACTGTACGAAGACAACCGCCGACCCCTGCCCCGCGGGCAGCAAATAGGAATTCATGCCGGAGGAGGCGTCACGCACCCTGGGATGATTCGCCCAGCAGCACGTCGGAAGAGGAGGAGCCGCGGGCACAGGACGTGCCATGGAAGCCGCCCGGAGCCGTGGGTGACGGCCCCGGCGGAATGGTCAACGCCGGACGGACGACTACCGGCGCCATTGATCAGGCGAGTCCAGGAGCGACTACTGACGAGGATCCCCAAGAACCGCCGCTACCTGGAGGAGGAGGCTGGTCAGCGCTTCCGGGTGCAGATCAGCATCCTGGGGAAGGTGCGAGTCTTCCTCCGTTCCGCCCGGAAGTAAGTGGGGGATGTGACGACGGTCACGAGGTGGCCGCCGTCACGAGATGTAAATAAACTATAAATATATATATATCCTTAGGTTAAGTGTAAATATTAGGTTAAGATTATGTAGTTAGGGATTAGCTATAAGAATAGGTAAGATTAGGGACAAAACGCTGTATAAATGAAGTTACCAATAGGTTAAGATAAGGAGATAGGCGTTAGGAGGGGGCCGGGCGCTCACCATCGGTCACACCGGACCTGGCATCACGGGCAACATTGCCCGCAACACCGGCCGCAACAATTGCTCGCAACACCGGCCGCAACAATTGCTCGCAACACCGTCCGCCACGTTGCCAGCAACATCGCCCGCAACATCTGCAAGGAACGGGACGAAAGAGGCTGGAGGACCGGAACACGGATCCACCAATCAGCGGCCAACCGAAGAGGCCAGAGAGCGCGATCCGGGCAGAGACCCGCGGCGCAGGCGCCGGCAGAGCGCAAAGGAATGCGATGGAATTCGCACCGCTCCGAAGGGAGAGCGAGAGGGGAAGGCGCAAAGGAATGCGATGGAATTCGCACCAGCCACCTGCCGCTCAAGAGAGAGAGCGAGAGGGGAAGAGCGCAGGAATGCGGGAATGCGGAACGGCGCGTGCCAGCGATCGTGGCAGCGCTGCCGCCACAGGAACCGGCAGAATTAGGTCAAGGCAGAGTAGACAATAAGAATTATGATTCACTCGTAATTTGACCGGCCGCGGTGAGGAGTTTGAAAAGTGAGACTCATGATTAAACCAGCAGCGTGAGAAACCCGTAATTTGACCAGCAGCGCAGAAAGTTGAGATTAACAGTGAAAACATAACCCCGCGACAAAGACACACACACACATCGGCCACGGACAAGGACAAGCGAAGACCCACGATCAGGGGAAAGACGATAAGGACAAGGACAAGGAGAAAGAGACATCGGGTGAGCCAACTGCGCCCGACACACTCTTTTTAGGGGCGGGAAAAGTATATAATAAGGAGCCAGCGCAGGCAAAACTAAATACGAAATAAAGAGAATAATGTGAACGTATGATCTTATTTACTCCTTACATTAACCCGCCATCCTTTTCACACCCCGCTGCGCCCCTCCTCCCCATCTCAGTCGCCATCGGGTAACACCAGGCGCGGATTTGGGCAGGACGGGAACAGGAGCACCCCGCTGCTGAGATTAATTCCGGGCGTGGGTGCGGGCGGCGACTCTTGGGTTCACCAGGTAGCCGGCCCGATCTTAGAATGCGCCCCAGGGATTAACCCGGGCGCCGCAGCTGGCGAATTGCGAGTCATAGGGACACTTTAGGGGTGGGCGTCGGCCGCCGTTGGGATACTACGGTGGAGCCGACGGGCCGCGGCAGCTCGGGCACGCCGGCGCCGTGGTCATAGGTCAGGGTCGCGGGCGCCGGAGCAGGCTGCCGGTATCACGCCAGCCACGGCTCCAGTCTTTAGTGGAGGGTTCGGCCGCTGGGAAACTCCAGGGCCGGTAGTGGAATCCCGCCCAGCGTGGGCAACAAGAAATCTGGCAGTTGGAGTCGGAGAAAACCCACCCTTAAAATACTCGAAAACCTCGGCCCCTCCATTTCTTGGCGTTTCCAACTATAAATTTAACTGGAAAGGGACTCTGGGCCGCTGAGTTCATATCTCGGCCTTTGCATCCTTACAATCTGAATCAGTCCCAGACTAAAAAGGTCATCAATAACTAAAATTTCGTGTGGCTGATGGAGGTTGCTAGGAACCATTGCTAGAGAGTCAGCATCTTGCACCCAGACCAGCGAGGAAAGGTTAAAGTCCAAAGGCGGACTGACGCGCATCTAAAACTACGCTTGACCGCAATTAGAACGCCTCCTCCCCTGGAGCGTTGAGCTCTTACCGCATCACGATCCTTCCGAAAAACTTGGTATAGATTTGGGTCGAAAAACTGATTATCGAAGAAATCTATATTGAGTCAGGCTTCCACTAATATGATGACATCAGACTCCAACAGCGTCCGACTTTGTCCGCATCCCAGAGATATTTTGAAAAAGTATCTCCCTGCTGGGGCTAAGGCAATAAGCAGGTGATGAGTGCGGCTCAGGTTCCGAAGCTTGAAGTACCGCCGGAGTCATCAATCCAGAATTGGGGGCTTCAGGCCACTGCTCGTAATCTAGCGACCCAGTGGCAGCCTTAAGCAACGATGCGGCTCGGACCTTAAACGAGGTATCAGCAGCATCCAGAGGGCACAAACCAACCGGCCGAGTGCATAAGATAGCACTTAAGGGAGCCAAGCGGGCAGGAATGCATGAATGCGGAACGGCGCGTGCCAGCGATCGTGGCAGCGCTGCCGCCACAGGGACCGACAGAATTAGGTCAAGGCAGAGTGGACAATAGGAATTTGATTCACTCGTAATTTGACCAGCAGCGTGAGGAGTTTGGAAAAGTGAGACTCGTGATTTGACCAGCAGCGTGAGAGACTCGTAATTTGACCAGCAGCGCAGTATCTCCCTGCTGGGGCTAAGGCAATAAGCAGGTGATGAGTGCGGCTCAGGTTCCGAAGCTTGAAGTACCGCCGGAGTCATCAATCCAGAATTGGGGGCTTCAGGCCACTGCTCGTAATCTAGCGACCCAGTGGCAGCCTTAAGCAACGATGCGGCTCGGACCTTAAACGAGGTATCAGCAGCATCCAGAGGGCACAAACCAACCGGCCGAGTGCATAAGATAGCACTTAAGGGAGCCAAGCGGGCAGAGGGCTACACCGGTAGCACCAGTCGATTTAGCAGAGCCTTAAGAGAGTTAAGAGCATCAGTTCGACCGTTGCACAGCAAACCACGAAGTGGACGATCCTACGACGAGCCAGAAGCCAAAGCTGCATAAATCAGCCCAGCGGACGCGAGCTAAGCAGCTCTCGAAGATGATGCTGTAGATGCGGGGACGGTGGAAGCGGGGGCGGTGGCGGTGCTCATCAGAGCAAGCAGCGGTCGAGCACCGCCAAAGAAATGGAAGATCCAACGGTGAACTAGAGCCCGAAGCAGCATAATGCAGACCATCAGCCGCCGAGCGCAGCAACTCACGAAGAAGATGTTGAAGAAGCGGTAGCAGAGTTTGCGGGGGCTGGGGCGAAAGTATAATTGCCAACTGCCCATCCGAGAGAGCAGCGGCCGAGCTCCGCCTGCGGCGAACGTCGCACAAAAGGGACAGTTTAACCTCAGGCTGGTGTTGTTGTAGGTGGGAGAAAGGCAGGCAATAGGTGCAGGTGTAGAGGGAGGCGAGGGTACCTTGAGGTCTTTGACTATAGCCCTAGCGGTAGTCTAAGGCGAGGAGGGGCATCGTAGAGATAATCCAAAAGAACTGGGGGTTTTTTGGCGATTGGAAAGGTGTTGAAGATCTACGAGCTCCAGCCAGCTCCACAATAGTGTCTTCCTTATTAGCCCTCTCTCTGTAGACAAATCTATTGACCTTAACCGAGCACAGCCAAAATTTGTTATTGAAGACTGCTCCGGTACACCAAGCTTAAAATTTACAAATCTTAGGGAAGCCAAATCCACATCCCTTTTTACCAATTTAAAGCATGAGACTGTCTTAACATCCACCTGTAGCTTGTTGGAAACATAGGTGGATATCGCATCAGAATCTGTAGCCGCACTAAACTTTTCGACATGCAAGTATTTGGTACTCTGGAGGACATGTAGATCAGTTGACGCAGGCGTAACTCTCACGACGGTCTTGTTTTTGTTATTCAATTTCTTCATCTTCTTCCGATTCTGAGCCATGACAAGATATTGGGGTTAAGTAAAAGTTTGATAGCTTCAGTGGGCAGATCAACACAGGCACTATGTTATACCCGTCGGCAGAGCGAAGCGCAGCGAACAGACTCAGTGAGACGAAGCTGGGCTGCCGAGATGACTACTACTTGCATGCTCCTAAAATTTGCGTTAACGTCCTCGGTTGTTCTTTTTAATAAATTAGTAGTTGAATCAACACTTGAAATTTTCCTTTGAACTAATTTAACTATGTTCCTCTGATTGTCTAATAAGCTCTTCATATTTTCCTCTAATTGTTCCCTGTCATCTTCATCCATTATACCAAATAAAATATGACCCATAAACTCAAAGGGAACACGCTTGGTTCTGGATCTTGGTTGCATCATGAATAATTTATTATTGTCTTCTAGTTCTAATAACTGATTTTGCATATTATTCAAAACTACTTTATCGGAGCTTTTCCTTTTGGAATCATCTGTAAATATGAATCCATATTATAATAAATCTCTAAATTCCAAGATGTACTTACAATTTCTACATCTCCTAGTGGATCTAAATATATTGCCGCAGTACTATTTATTTTTCGTACATGGCTTTTATAGCTGACGCACTGAATACCTGGCAACCCAAAGCAATCAAGGTCAATATCATTATGCTACTTAGCTTAGATAACCTAGAGGAAACTATTTTTTAATGGCTTACGGTCGAAGTTGTGGTTGCATCCTCAGCTTGTTCTACACCAACTAAGGGAAAAATCTTGGTAATCGGCCTCGTCAATGATGCTTCTGAGGTTTTCACTTTGACAACCCTAACTTTATCGTCCCTGCCATTATGAATTTCTTCTACTTTTGCCATTGGCCATCTGGCTGGGTGATAGTTTTCATCTTTTAAAAGCACTATTTGCTCTTTTTCTTTATTTTGACCACCTTTTTTCCATTTATATCGTTGCTGTAATATTAATAAATAATCCTATTTCCATTTGATCCAAAAACCTCTTCATTTTTCGAATTAACCTCCACCTCCACTCGCAATTTTTTCATTTTCTAAAAATGCCTCCACTATATCCAACGTATGTCGGCCTATTAAGAAATGCCCGGGCGTTAGCACTTCATTATCATCCATGTATGTATATAGCGGACTAGAATTAAGTACTGCTTCGATTTGGCATAAAAGGGTTAAGATCTCTTTGTCTGTCAATATACTATTTCCAATTACTCTTTTTAAATGATACTTAACGGACTTGACACCTACTTCCCATATACCTCCAAAGTGAGGTCCTGCCGGTTTCGGTTTCCTTTTCTGCAGCTACTCTGGAGTTATGTTAGATGGCTTTTACTAATTCTTTGTCTAACTTCCAGCTCCTACAGCATTAGTACTTGTACTTGCAGCTCCTACAAAATTAGTACCATTATCCGAATATATATTGGCATATTTCCCCCTTCTCGCTATAAATCTTTGTAGTGCTGCTAGGAATGCATCAGACGTTAAATCACTGATGAATTGCTTTGGTAGCCATACATACGAACACTGAAATATAGCCTTTAAACATTTTTTTACCCCAATTTTTCTAGGCATTTTAGGTGATATGCCCTGCATAATCTATACCTGTATTAGAAAAGGGTATGCCACATTTACACCTGCACTTGGTTTATCTGTACATTGCCGATATCGCGCATAGGTGACACACCCTCTGAATACTTTCTTTAGAGAATCCCATAATCTTAATATCCAATACTTCCTTTGGATTTGGTTTCTCATTTAATTAATTCCACCATGCAAGGTCTCCTTATGTGCCTTTTCAATTATTAATCTTGTAACATGTCATTTATCTAATATGATCGGGTGCTTGACATCAAATCGCAATTTGCTATTTTGTAGCCTACCACCGACTTTAATGATACCATCTTTGTCAGCTCGCAAGCATAATTTTTTGGTCATAAACTGCCGTACCTGCAGTCTTTTAATAATTACTAACCGAGCCATTTTTAATTCATTCTGTCTTCTGGACTTTTATGTCGATAAATCGCAATACCCAAGCTACGACTCGTTTCAACTTTTGACAACTTGAATATCTATCTAGCAACTTAGAAATGGTGTCTTCGGATTTTACTATTAACGTATTTACTCGGACCGAACAGATGCCTCTGGATGCTGCTGGGTTATCCTCAGATTTTACATGATTCCATGCTGTATCCTTTAATTTTAAAATTTTGTCAGTTCTAAATCTAATAAATTTATCTTTGCAGTTCCTTTTTCGTATGCAGGCTAATGTAATGGTCTAACCACTCCATGCAAAACTAGTTGTTATGCCCCGAATAGCTTCTTTCGTCCTGAATATAGCTGAATCGCTATATTAGTCCGTGTTTTTAACCATCTGGGAACCCTAATGCTTCTAATGATTAAAAATTTTTTTCGTACAGATTCCACTCTGCTAAATTAGTAATAGATAATTCTTCATCCCAATAGTTTTCTTCTAGCCAAAGCCTTTGCATAAATAATTTTTCCACTTTTTCCACTATAGTCACTGGAGGCAACCACCCCAATGGATTATATATTTTGGCTAGGTTTGATAACACCCGCCTTTTATTTATTTTCTTATTGTCTTTCAATTTAACTGCAAATTTAAACTTATCTTTAAAAGGTTCCCATTGAAGCCCCAAACTTTTAACCGTTTCCGTTTTCTCTATGCTCGATATTTTATTTAAGCCGGCATTCTCTACTGTATCAATAATTTCTTTCTGGTTGGAGATCCATTTTCTTAAAATCATTCCTACATTCTCCAGCTCCATTGAAATAAGGCATACTATTTTCTTGGACTCTTCAATGCTGTCCGATCCAGTCATTAAATCATCCATATACATAACTGATCCTGACATTGATTTCCTATCTCAGCTAACACTCTGGTTGGTAAATACGGAGCTGATGCCGTACCATATGTAACTGTGGTCAGTTAAAAACCCTGTATTTTGTTTTTGGGGGAATATTCTTGATCTTTTTCCGAAATATTAATTTGTCGGTACATCTTTTCAATGTCTGCTGAAACTACATACTGCCATTTACGCCATTTTAAAATAATATCGAAAATATCTTTTTGCATGCGGCAAGTAATATTTTCCTTCTGACTTATATTCAATCATTTGCCCTAAGTCTATAAATTCAATTATAAACTTACAATATTGTTGTGTTAAATTTTAATTTGGTTTTTTGAATCCCCCAAAACTTGATCCTCCTCGGCCGTCAGTCGATAGGGTACACAGGGGGATCAACGGATGGCTGTCATCTGCCGTAACTGTGTGCACCATCGGTAGTGCGACTATACTCTCCAAGCGAGGGCGGCTGGAAGCAGGTCCTTGGCTTGAGCCTAGTTGGGCTTAAACCAAGAACGCTGACCAATGGTAGTCGGGCGGACCTGGGTACGTCTCTAAAGTGCCTCCCCTCAAGTCAAGAGTGTTACGCGACCCGTGCCCTCTGACTTCCAGGTTTGCAGCTGAGGGGTTAATCCAGCTGTGTCCTCACGAAGGGCCGGGCAACCCTAGGTCGTCAGACGCCTTGCCGCAGCTTAGGGGCGAAACTGCGGTCGACCACTCTTTATGCCCCACCCCCCTCTGGCGCTTCGCCTCCGTTGCGCTTGCCTGGTCGAGCAAAGCGAGCGTATATGAATGAAAAATGAACCACAAAAACCGAGCTTCGGAACTCTTGGGAGAGGATAAACCCCAAAAAACGTGAACGATGGACGAGAAGGAGACGATGAGGCCTAGTCTGGTCTCAAAGCCTCACCAAAATTCGGAGACCGACGCGGAAGGACCGTCAATGCCAAGTCAAGGCACCGCGGCCCAGTCGGGACCCGATGGAAGAGTGAGCAGCACTCCCCAATCAGACCACAAAAGTGGGGCTCAGTCAAGCCCCACCAAAGATATAAAAAAAATGACACACCATCAGAGACGAGCGAAGGTCAACAGATCCCGCTTTATTCTCGGCAAGATAGCCAAGAACGAAGCAGAGGGCAAGACCGACCCCAGATATGAGGAAGACAAGGCCAAATTCCTAGCGGAGATCGCGGAATACGAAGCCAATAAAGCCGAGAAACCCGAGGCGTTCCAGCCCGCTCAGACGAAGCGTAATCGTTCACATGAGGTGAGCGAGAGCGCACCTAAGCGGGCAAAACAGTCGCTCAGAAGGTGAATGCTGAACCTGACTTTTGGAAGCGATTTTGATGACCGATGAGGCCCATTTCTGGTGGCGTCAACAAGCAAAATTGCCGGAGCGGGGGGACAAAGAATCCTCGTGTGATTCATGAAGTGCCATTACATGATCAAAAAGTGACCGTTTGGGCCGGCGTTTGCGCCAAAACCATCATTGGGCCATATTTCTTCCGTCAAAACGAAACTGTCGATGGATACCGCTATCGGTGGATGTTGTCGCACGTTGTGTTCCCGCAAATGCGTGAAAAAGGTTTGAACGACTTCTGGTTCCAACAGGACGGTGCTCCTTGCCACACTGCCAATCAAACAATAGCCCTATTATAGAGAAACTTCCCCGGACGCTTGATGTCAAAATATGGCGGTATTGACTGGCCGCCGCGTTTACCGGATTTGACGCCTGTAATCCTCAGACTATCGACGACCTCAAGGCCAGCATTCGAGCCGAAATGGCTGCTATACCGGTCGAAATGCTCGAGGAAGTAATGGAAAATGCAGCAAAAAGAGCCAGTTTTGCCTTGGCCCATAATGGCGGCCATTTAATCGATGTTGTGTTAAAAAACTAGTCCAAACAAATTGAAAACGACCAAATTAAATAAAAATGCCTCATTTGTGAAAATCGGTTATTTTTTCAAAAAGTTATAGCAAATTCACATCCCGTAATAAAAGATGGCGCACCCTGTACTATGACTAACTTTGTCAAAAGCTTTGGCAAAATCAGTATACACCACATCTACCTGGCAATGGTTCGCAAAGGCTGTAGTATAATAATTATAAAGTACTGCTAGGTTCGTGGAAGTCGATCTCCCCGGCATAAAGCCATGCTGGTTCAGGCTAATATGCCTACCCAAGATAAAAGCCAACTGCTTCGCAACTACTCGCTCATACATCTTGGATAAACTGCTAAGCTTAGGTCTGTAGTTCGAAAAAATATTTTTAGCCCCAGACTTAAAGATGGGAGTGACTAACGCCCATTTCCATTTCTTCCATTTCTGAACAAACACCCCTTCGGAGAGAGATTTGTTAAATATTAATTTTAGTGGCTCAGCTAGAGCACCAATACAATTTTTCAAAAGAAAAGGTGAGAGGCCACACTCCGCTGCGAAGTGACAGTCCGACTCAGACACCTGCAAGCACCCAATATTAATGTTTGAGGTCACGGAACTAAGCAATGCAACATCATAGCAAGGAGAGGTTGGCTCAAAGTTTGTCTCAATATATTCTGCAAAGAGCCACTTCAAAATCCGTCGATGCCACTGAACCATTATAAGCCATATGGGAGGGGATATGGGAAGTAGTTTGTTTAGAGTTAACATAGTGCCAAAAGAATTTTAGGTTACTGAGGAGTTGCCGTTCCACATCTACAATATACTGGTTATAGATAAATTTATTTAGAAATTCAAACTCACGCTTATGCTGCCTATATCTGTCCCAATCCGCAGCATTACCATGCTCAGCAAAACGTTTATAAAATTTGTTTCTAAGATTCTTATACTTTTTTAGCCCTGCAGTGTATCAGGGTAGCCTTTAAGAACCATGAGCCCTTTTCTTTGCATACTTATTGAGATGACAGAAAATTCTTATAGCAGATCTCCAAATTACCGAACGCCAAATACCGAGTTTGCCACATTTCCGACTATATCGAGTGGTGGTCTTCCTTTTCGTTAATTAATTAGCTCATTTCCTGATTGTAGCTTACCGTATATACGTTGAAAATATTTATGTATTGACCTACAGGCATTTCGTAGTTCTGAAACTGTATTGCTTGTAGTACAAGCCCGTAGTGTATTCCAATTTTTCCTCGTTCTATTCAATTTTTTTTTCTCTCTCGCGTCTTACTAGCACGCGTTTCGTGCCGTACGTTACACGGCTGCGCCCCTCGGTCGCTTGGGCGGGAGGTGGGCGTGGGACTTGGGCGAAAAAAAAAATAACACCAAAGAAATACTGTTTGTGTTGAGGCTTAGGTGCCTGGCAGATAGTACATAAACTATTGCCTGTAATTGTCGCAACTAGCACTTGGAACTAGTTGGACGGTTTGATTGGGTTTGGGTGAGGTTTGGTTGGTTGGTTTGTTGGTTGGTTGAGGGCATGAAGACACGGCGATGGTGTCGGGCGCATGTGGTGCATGAATAAAAGCTCTGTTGTGAGGTAGAACTCTTACTGACTTTATTAATGAAAACTTAACAGTATATATAGGTACAAAATGCTTATGGTAACAAATATCGTATAACAAAATAATGTGGGTTACTGTGAATGTGGGTTACTGTGTTTGTAGGTTATTGCCAGCTATATGACCTGACACTTATTGCTCTATTTTGCTTTCCTCATGTCCGCCAGTTATGCATATTCGCTTGACCTGGTAAATGATACTTTATTAACGACAAATGCATGTGGGTGCGACTGAAGAATTATTATGTCGAATTCTAAATGATATTGCTTATGAGTAATGCTGCCGTGACTGAACATTCTCCCGGCCGTTGAACAGGTGTTCAACCTTCAGAAAGGTCGAACGAAAAACTTCGTGGGGTAGGTTCCGGTGCTGGTTGTTCCGTGCTCTGCTTGGGTTTCGGTGTCCGGCGTAGAAATATCCGACGTCGTGGTGTCCATTTGCCGACCGTCCGGCTAAGAGCCCATACAATGCCTAGTAGGATTGACATCGCTAGGGCCACATAGGCAGCTACTTGATGATGTTGAGGAGCGACAAGTTGATCATTCCAGGTAGTCTTAATTTGACCAACTGGCGTTGCAAAGCGCCCAGCTCCTCCAATCTGACTTCCTTGGCTGCTGTTCCTTGGGGTGGCTCAGGTGGATCCTTACAGTCAATTTTTGAGATATTGCCAATTCGAACATATGTAGCCTTCGTTTCGCTGACCACAGTGCTGAATGTGCTCACGCTAATTTTTGAATTGCGTGCAGTGCAACCTGGGGCCAACTGTAGAAGCGAATTCTTTGCGCACCGCTTGAAGTTCTATGAGACTGCGTGTGGCAAACATCCATCTGTTTTGCTGATGCGTTGCCAGCCACAGCAGCTCGGATCTTGACTGAAAAACCTCACATATAGTCTCAGTTTTGTTGTTAAATAACTGAAACTTACACCGATTATCCACGCTGAATGTGGCTTGGTGGTTGAAACATATGTGCTCGTCATTTGGCAGCTCCATACATTGGTTGAACTCATCTTTAGTCAACCCCATGAACTGGTCTCTATGGGCATTGACGGCTATGATTTCGGTTCTTAGCTGGAATCGCTGCCAGCTTCCGGCTTTCCATGTTGGGATAGGCATGATGCTGAACACTTCCAGTTCTGTTACAGACACCAGAGGTAACGATATCTTGCCTTTGGCATGCATCATGCCTTTGGCATGCATCATTTTGTATAGTTGCATTACATTATCAGACGATACTGGAAGCCGTTGATCCGGTGGGATATGTTCCCGCATCTGATCTAGTTGCATCCTGAGTTGCTTGGGGGATACTAGCATCGGACTGATCGTTCGATGGCGAACGTCAGTTAGCACGTTAGCTATTTCACTCTGCATCCGCTGCATTCCCGTTGACACCAGAGTTAGCTGAGCTGTCAAAACCATAAACGCTTGCTGCAAGTGGTCGCCTTGGTACTTGCCTCTTTCTTGATTGATTGCACCTATCTGGTACTCTAGCGTTTTGATCCGATCGTTGGTGGCTGAGCTGCTCTTTCTGACAATGTTTATCGTAGAGTCCAGAATTGATGTTTGATTTTTCAAGAGCATCATCAATACGTCCTCGTTAGACTTGACGTTTTTTATCATTTTAGACATGTCGTCGGCGTACTTTGAGTCCAGAACGCCAGATAATGAATTCGCCACATTTCCGACTATATCAAGTGGTGCTCTTCGTTGTCGGGAATGATTAATCAACTCATTTCCTGCTTGTAGCTCGTCATATACATGTTGAAAATGTTCATATATAGACTTGCATGCATTGACGTTTCGCAACTCTGAACATTTGTGTTTTAGTTCCGGTATCCCGGCCGACAATATTCCCATGTCGCTCCAATATGGCTTCAAGTCGTAATATACAATTATCGTATTGATTGTCCCCAGCAATGTTGGGAGGATCGGCAATGACGTCTTCTTTTTCTGTCTCTTCTGCCTGCGCTGCATCCTCACTGGAGCTATGCGGACGTTTTGCGGCTACTTTTTCTTTTATCAAAGGTCGTTTAAATGTGCCTTGTGCCGTTTTCACGTCTACCACTCAGACCTGGTTGTCTTTGCTTGGATATGTTTTTACTCTCCGTCCCATAGGCCAGCTTATTACCGGTACGTTGTCTTTTGGTTTTCCATTTGATGCGCATTTGCAGATCTTGTATATATTCCGTGGACCACTGATTCCAGAAAAATTGCTTGAGTCTGGATACTAACTCCTTTTTTTTACCAGACTTTAGGAAATGACATGGAGTGAGCGCTGATGTATCTGTAGGATCAGATGACATCGGGGTGAGGGGCTTTGAATTGAGTATCGTCTCGACCTCAATGATTATAGTGTAGAGCTCCTCAAACTTTAGTGATAATGTGGCTGTGACTGATACCAGTAGCCGTATCGCAGATTTTACCGCCAAATGATGGCCCTCGAGGCGGTATGAGCTGGATTTTTACCTGCTTCCTACTGCATTAGTTTATGATCTTGGTCTGGGCCTTTTTCAAATGATTGCTGGCACCGACGAAGTTTATTGCGTTGTCATAGTGAATGGTCTGACACTTTCCACGTCCACCCAAGAATCGCCGAAAGCAGCTAGGAAGGCGTTTGTACTGCAATGTACGCCTTATCTGGTCTTTTTCCACGGATTTTATGGTGAATCCAAAAGAGACCGCAGTAGTCAACTGCAGAGTTGGACAATGGACGAGCCTGGTTACTTGATCCGCCGGTAATTTACCCATGCTTTGTTGCATCAATTTGGGTCGTACTCTTGTACATCAGACACAACTAAGTATGATGATTCTGGCCATTATTTTGTCATTGGGAATCCAATACTGCTGTCTGGCTATGGCTCTCAAAAATTCCGCAATGCATGTTCCCTTCATGCATCTTTCGCAGCAGCATTTTCACAATTGGATAATATGGAAGCAGGATCCTATACTTTACGGGATGTATAAGGTTAAATTCTGCCAACCTCCCTCCGACTGTGATATGTCCGTCATTTCCTATTATCGGAGATCAGGAGACGCTTGAACTTCTTTTGCCTATTGTCTTATCTTTTTATGTTCAACACCGCATTTAATTTTTGAATGATGCCTAGGATGATTTCCCTACCATGAGTCAATTCACCGACACTCAGCGTGGTTGTAGGAGCTCGGTGTTGCTTATTACAGTAGCGCATCATATATGCTACAATGCGTTGTAGCTTGTGAAAGGAGTTGCTGTGATTGCAACTGTATAGTTCGCTTCCCAGACATGTTGTTAAACTCACTTGCTTCATCGTCTAAATCGCTGGGAGTGATACTCGGTACCTTCTACCATTTGTCTCGGGAACCGTCCATACAGCCAGCTGTTGTGGTCTGCTAATTTGCTTTCGGCAAGCCCTCTTGTTAGTACATCTGATGGGTTGTTTGCTGATGACACATGACGCCATTGAGATTGCTGTGACACCGCTTGGATTTTAGCTATCCGATTTGCCACAAACGTGTGGTATGATGATGCGGAAGCACTTATCTAGGATAGGACTACAATTGAATCAGTCCATAGATACCCAGATGCCTTGTCCTCTGGCACGCGTAAATCTTTTCTGACTCTATGGGTGAACTTAATTATTGGCACAGTTGGCATGTCTGACTTTCGAACAGCATTTCCACATGATATATGGTGATATTTGAATAAAACAAAATTTACTTATATAAATTAATAAATTTCCAACTAAATGAAATTTATTTCAGTTTTGTATCTTTTTTATTTAATTTAACAAAACAACCCCAGATTTTCTTAGCACAAAATTATTGGCACACCTAACCAAATATATTGAATATTATGAAAATGACACATGTTTAAATAACAATTCTTATTTAGTGCCTTAGCCCTTTTGTTTTAGAACAGCTTGACATCGAAGAAACCAAATGGTGGTTTCTGTTTCAATATTACGCCATTCATCTATAATATAAACTTCAGATCGGCTTTTATTCATATAGCTCGTTTCTTTAACCGTCTGTCCAATTCTTTCCAAAAATTTTAGATCTGGATATTGGGGAAATGATATATCGAAGCCGTTTTACCGTTCGGAGCATTGTGCAGCGCTTTAAGGTTGCCTCATCGTTGCAGAGCACCAAGCACACTGCACTGTGGTTGCGCCCATAGGCCAAAAAAAAAAAAAAAAATTTCCAAACACTTGCGAAAAGTAGCGAAATTATTTCTAAAATGTCAAAATTTATGCATGGTAAAATCGTTTTGGCTCGAAATCTAATAAGACATGCAAAAAAGGATGCAAAGAGAGACCAACTGTTAATTTTTTTGCAGCGCAGCGGAGTTTTGTTTGCTTTTTGTCACAACAAAATTGAATTTCAAAGTGGTCAAACGTTTGCTAGAGAGCTCCAATTTTAATAATTTAAAATGGATTTCAAAGTAATAGGTATTAACTTTAATAAAATGTTTTTGTGAAAATAATTTGCCCGATTTCCTATTTTTTGTGTATTTTTGAGTGATTATCCTTTATTTTTGTGTACTATGTGAATGTAATTTTTCAGGTTTAAGTAGACTTTTATATATGTTACCCCCCGATTCCCCCTTTATGAGTCATATCAGTGTATTAGTTAATGTTTTAAGGTAATAAAAATAACTAATGTAGCTGCTGATATTTTATTTGTCTATATTCATTAATACACTCATGCTGTCTTACTGTTTTTAGGGTCGAATTTTCGGTGCAATCTGCTGCTCTTGCATTGTTTGTGGTGCTTCTTTTGTGCTTCTGATCATTTGTTTTCATTTTTTTTTTTTTTTGACAGACAATTTTGTTTATTTTGTTTTCCCAATTGCATTTTATCATTTTCTACGGGCGCTTTTTGTAACTGCGATTTTTCGCTCATGTATGTTAATATTTAACCACCGGTGCACCGAAGAGGGTACAAATGCATAAAGAACTCGTAATGTAATTAGTTTTATAGAAGAAACAATTAAAAGTTAAAGTTATGTAGTTGATATGAATATACTTGCTAATTGTATCAGATACATTTGCAAAAAAATAAATCCTTATTGGCTAAATACAGTGAGAATCGGATCCCTCCGTGTTTATTTTATGTGGCGTGTTCCACATTGAAGGGAGTACAACCACAGCATTTCAATGTGGCCAGAACTGACCACATAATGCAACAGTCTGGATTAAGCGCCAGCCAACCGCCCCGGACTAGAAGCTATAGCAAATACATAGCAACCACCCCGGTACAAATTCGAGCGCACGTTAGTCGCCCCCCCTTTGTGAGGGGCGAGGTCTATCTAGAAACCTCTTCTGATCTAACGGTCACAGCGCCAGGTTGAGAACGCAACTCCACGTCGATCCCAAGGGATCTCCCGCGATTTCGGGTTAACCGCAGCCACCACGATACTCCCAATAGGGGGCCGACCTCAATGAGCAGCCTTGGAGAACTGCTCAACCCGTGGTACCGAAATTACAGGCTCGGTGGGCCTCACCCCTTTAGTTCCGACAAACCCGGATAGGGCACCCCTGGCCGTATTAGTCGCCTCCTACGACAAGCAACGGTGGGCTGTGGCAGTATTCTCTACCGCTGACTACACGGCAAGGGTGTTGGGCTAAATGCCCCTCCTCCTGCGGAACGCCTCCTCAGCGAACTCCTCCAGCCGTTGGGTCCTCTGTCGATCCTCCAGGATTCCTTCAAACGTCCAGTTATCGCCAACGCGCTGCACACCAAGTCCATCGAGGTCTCGCAAATCTGCATATAGGGGGCAAGCACATAATACGTGCATCCAATCCTCGTATGGATCACCACATGCGCACGCAGTGGTATCGCTGAGGGCTCTCTCATGCAGAAATTCATTGAACGACCCATGCCCTGTGAGCAGGAAAGACGCCATCATCGAGAAACCAAAACTGGGATGCCGATAGATGAGAGTGACTTCTGGGACAAACCGGTGCGTCACCCGTCCTGGTTCGCTCTCGTCATCCCATCTGTTCTGCCAATTCAGCAGCATGCACTCCTCTATGCGTATCTTCCTCTGCTCCCAGTTCAGACCTTCAAGGTCCTCACCATAGAGCCAGTCATTCTCCTCCAGCGGGTATCCACGCTTCAGCTTGTATTTAACTGCTAATTGCTTAGCAGCCAAGTCAAGCGGGGGAGCTCCAGCAAGAACCTGCAGTGCCGCGCTATGCTTTCCGACACGCGGGCCCACTCCCGTACTGTTACGCTGAGCTTATCGGTCGGGAGCGTGGCCCTTATGTTAAGTTAAGTTAGTTATATGTATGAAGCGGATTAAAATACATGCGATTGTGGCCTTTGAAATTACCACGACGCCCCCGACTCCACTCTTTGTTTGCGCAGTGGGATTTTACTGGGTGCCACTTACGTTTCTCCAGTATTAATTCCTTGTTATCTTTGGCGGCAGAAGCGCCCACTCCTGCAGGCGTTAGCCTAGAGTTCCTGCAATGAAGCAACCTGTAGATCCCTATCATCTAACTTTCGATGTGACTATCGACACTGGGACAGTTTTAGCTACGACACCTGATAGCATTTTAAACAGAGTCCGCTGTTTTCGAAAGGCTGAACATCAGAGGATAAACACTTTAATAACAGAATTTGATTGGTCTAATTTTTACACGAGCTCTGACATGGCATCCGCCATGTGTTCCTGAAACCAACCCGTCGGTCTCTAATAAACCACTTTGGTTTAACAAGGAGCTGGCACGTTTAAAAAACGTAAAATCTTGGCTTTATAATAAATATAAACATACTGGTTCAAGAACGGCTTTCTCGTAATGTAATAAGTTTGATAGAAGAAACAATTAAAAGTAAAAGTTATGTAGTTGATATGAATATACTTGCTAATCCGATATATTTGCAAAAAAATACATCCTTATTGGCTAAATACAATCGTAATAAGAGCTCAATCGTTAAGTTTCAATCTGATTACAGGTCAAAGAAAGCTACCAAAACGAGAAAAATCCAAACTTTTGCCATCTTCATTTGAGTTCTTGGAAGATGTTTAAAAATGTTTGCATTAAAATTGAAATCCTTTCATGTTGTACTATTATTAATATAAATAAATTATTTCTTATATATTTTTGATTAAAAAACTGGAGAATGTTATATGTTAATTTGTGGGGATGGGCGGAGGGGGGGATGGGGCTGAAGAGGGAGGAATTGCACTTTTAAAAGTGTAAACATAAGATAAATAAAATATAGCAAACATCTTTGATGCCGATAATAAAATTTTAGCGCTTCAACTCTACTGAAGGTATTTTTGCGCGCCTTATGCCTTACTACGGTGATATGGGAGCTATAGGATATAGTCGTCCGATGGATCAAATTTTTTTGCTATATGTTTAAAATATTTTTTTTTTCGATTTTTGGGGAAAATTTCACATTGATATCTCAACGGGAAGTATTTATGGCCGCGGCTCCGTACAAGCGCAACCACTGTGCACTGGCCGACCCAAGGCTTTGACTGACCAGGAACGCGCCAATATCATCAGGAAAGTGAAGGTTAACCCAAAAATCTTTTTAATGCGGCAAGAATTAAAAATGATTTTGGAAAAAAATTCACCCCATTACGGTTCGAAGGTTACTGCATAAGCTAGATACAAGGTTGTGTGGCAAGACGTTAACCACTAATTTCAAAAGTCCTCCAAATTTTTTTGCCTTGGTCCCAATAGACCGGTTCCGTTTACGGAAATCATTGCATTTATATAGCCAATGATTCCCTTTGCAGAATGGACTATTTGGTTGAACATCTTTGGATCGTCACTGTTTCTATGGTGTTGCAGGAGACACATCTTCATTGTTTGATGCGTTTGTTTGCCCCCCAATACACTTTTCACATCCTCTTCGAATTGATTGCATGTCGTATCCTTCCCTGACCGGGACTTCGTATTTTACATGAACCGAAAGTGGAGGTTTTGATATTGGGACTATAGTGAGCTTACAAAATCTCTTGTAATGGCCCTTCCGATATTCTGAATATTCTTTCAGAGCCCGATTGATTGAGTCGGCTATCGCCCTTTGTCGCCGACATGCTGAAATCAGCTTGCTTGCAGGTTGCGGTAAGATTGCAACGTCTGCATTTTCCAGGGCATTGCTTGAGGTTGCCTTTCCGGGGGATTGCTCGAGGTTTGAACAATTGCACCGGTTAGTATCGTTCTGTATCTGTCGTAGGACTCACGGCAGTCTACGAAAAACTTTAAATATTCTATGGTTCTATATTCCCCTGGATTATTTTTTTAATTATCTTCAAATTGCTTCCACACTTCATCGGTTGCGGCCAACTTTGTTTTATATTATGTAGAATTTAGTTTTCTTTCTGCTGAGTCTTTTCTGAACTTGCGGATAAGCGTCGAGATCTCTGATCTCTCTTGACGTGTCTTTTTTTGGAAGTCTAACGCCTCTTTGAGTGCTAGAAAATTAGTTTTTAATTTCTGACCGTTGGAAGTGTTTTATTTGCCTTAACAACTGGATATGCTGCCATGGTATGGCCGAAAGAATGAACAAATGGTCAATAACATTGATCGTCAACACGTAACCAGGAACCAGGGAGGTTACCAGAAGTTAACTTTTCTTGCTTATCTCACCAAATGTCTATAGCAGGAGTCAAAAATCAGAAAAATCCCAAGAGTTACGGAATCTTTCGTAAGAGTTACGAACTTTTTTCTGTGGGTTGATTTGTTCGTCGGGGTCACCAAAATGTTTAGTTGTTGGTTAAAAAAATTGGGAAGACCCTAAGAGTTACGGATTCCTTCCTGTGGTTGACGTTTTACGGTTAATGTGACGGGGTCACAACAATGTTTTCTAATGAGGCTTGGAACTAGGTCTGACGGTTGGGTTGGTTTGGTTTGGTAAATTAGGGTCTGAATATACACCGACAGCCTCTGATGCGTGAGTAAAGCTCCTGTTTGAGGTAGAACACTTACTGATTTCAATGATGAAACTTAACAGTATTTATAGGTACAGCAATATTGTATAAGAAGTAATATGGTTTACCGTGAATGTGAGTTATCATGTCTTATTGCTAGCTATGCTAGACTTTGCATATGCGCTTGACCTGGTAGTTAAAATCTTATTTACGATTAATGCATGTTGTTACTACTGAAGAGTTATTACATATTATGACAGTGTTTTTTAGATATGTGAAAAGGCAGTGTTACGAATCAATATAAGACAATTTATTTTTAAGTTGAATTTTGAGTTTCTTGAAACCGGCTGGAATGCTACAGCATTTCTTGTGATGACTTACATGTTTCATTGAGAATACATCGATTATAATCGATTATCGAACTAGAAACATATATTTTAAAATGTAATTATTTAAATTCAAATCACAATAATAGTGTTGAGAAGCCCTCCAGTTACATAATTGATCAATTTTGGCGAACAAAATCGCTTTTAAAAAATTTCTTATCTGTTTCTTGTATAGTCCCTCGGAATCAAGTGTCGATAATCGAGGTTGTCAGAAACACATATGGTAGATGTTGAAAATATATTCGTCAGCATCGATGTAACATCGATATGATTTCCAGCTTGGGGTTGCTAGTATTTAATCATGTTTATTCATATATTCAATATATGCAATATTTAAAAATATAGTAAATCGTTATAAATAGCTTCCCATACTATTTATAACGATTTACGACTCTAAATTAAAAAAAAAACTATTACATAATCGACTTACCAAGGGAGCCAGGCATTTTGTTATATCCCTTGCCTCAGCCAATGACTCCAGTACAAGTTCAACAATTCTGCGATAAGAGTGCTCAAATATTGATTGAATTTTCTCAAGAACGAAACCTATAGTCTTTATTCGCCTGTCCCCAAGTTGATCAGCCAAACTCTCAAGATTCTCAAGCCGTGACTCCCAAAATATGAAAATTTCTTCCGGTAAAGGGTAATTTTCCTTTGAATAAATCTTTTCTCTTGCCTTTATATTCACAAGATCTTCTACTGAATCCAGCCACTTTACCACCATAAATTCAAGGGAGTGCTTCATTAGAGGGTTGACTACAGATATATCACTACAAAAATTTACATATTAACCTACTGCCCAAAATAAACTCAATTTTCGGAACAAACCCAGTAGCAATGGCTGGCGCAACTTGCATAACTTCATCCATACAAATTGGAAGAGGAAAAATCGTCCGATTGATAACAAGTCCTTTCATCTGAGCAATACCATTGCGCATTTCCTGAGACTCAGTCTTCATGTCGTTCGCAATCACACTTGTCCAGCCGGTTTGATTGACTTTGTTGTTAAGAAGCGGAAAAAAAACTTCATCACAGAGAACAGACAGATTAGCCAAAGGGTTTGGAAGAAGATCTCCAATCATGAGAGACTACAAAAATTAATTTTAGAAAGAACCAACAAATGCGTGATGTTAGAACTTACTTCAAGCATATTTTCCTCCGTCAAATGAAGTGGAGTAGAATTACGTATGAAATACGCCACTTTGGTTCGTGGTTTGACGGGGAAATTGAAAGAGGGATACAGCTGCCCTCCCGCATTTATTGTAAATATTATTCTCTTTTTATTAGGATTGCTCAAAAACTCCATAATAATATCCTGTTGAATAGAAAAAAAATATTATTTATTTTTAAGCATGAAAGTATGTCTAAAACTAAAAATATAATTGGCTAAATAATATAACAATACGGAGCTTTGTTTTGATTTTGTTTATTTACTTATTTTTTTGTTATAAATTTGTGCTGAGCAAATATCGATAATAGGGGAAAATATGTAATAGAGCCGCTATACGGACGCATATTGGGTGAAGTGTTCCTCATGATGGTATATTATTGTAACAAAGTTCTCTGGCCGGGGTAGATCTATGTCTCGGTCAAGGAACCGATACAAGATGGGAGTAACAGTAGGAATTTTCGTATGTAGGGGTATGGGCAACTAGAAGCAAATCAGAACCGAATATTCCACCCTTATATCGTAGTTCGCAGTTGGTTTAATCTACAGCAGACGACCTGGTTCACCGGTGGATCGAGGAGCTAGCGACGCTTTCGTTTTGCTTGTCGTAGAAAGCTGCATTAAAGCGTGGCCACCGCGTAGGTTTGGCACTCGGGACTCGAGAAAACTTCGGATGCGCAACTTCGTCACAGAAAATGGCAGATGGGTTGGTTTACCGGCAGACGCCTCGTGGTGTCCGGTCACGGGAAGGGGGATCAGGGAGCGGGGTCTGTCTCGGCTTCTGCATCCCTGTCGGACTTCGCAGCATGCCGTGAGCTGGTCACCATGGAAAACTGTGCGCAGCAGGGATAGCATGTTAAGTGATCCCTAGTTCTATATGTTCATGTTTTTCATGTAGATTTTTCTTTTGGGATATTTTTTGTTACCACAAAAATGAGAAGTAATAACTGTTCTACATTTTAATTGAAATTTATATAAAATATAAATATAATGCACGTGCAAGGTTTCTGCGGGTAATTCATCGTGCAACTGTCGCTGCTTGACTCACAGTAAAATTCATGCTGTGCGCTCATAGCGAAATGCATGCCGTTACGTCACAAAAAAAGTAAAATTATGCTGGCTAGAATATAATAGGAAAAGGACAGCAGACCTTATCTCCAAAAGCAAAAAGGACATTAGAAGAATAACGTCAACCCTCACGGGGCATTGGCCAATAGGTACCTATGCCTGTAAAATGGGCCTACCCCACAACACATATTGCAGAAGCTGCAAAGAAGAAACCAAGAAAGAGACACCGGAGCACCTGTTGTGTCACTGGCCGGCGTTCAACCATCTCAGAGCCCGACACTTCGGCCCGGTGGGGCGGCAATCAGTAAATGCCATCCTAGCGCTCCTGAACGACACTGGCTGGTACTGAAGTGAAGGCGCCGGCTACGACAGTCGAGGGTGTGGACCAAAATTGAGCTCAGCTCTAATTGGAGGCTACCTAGCTACCATCCTGCAAGGACACTCAGAAATACCCTCTCATCGTGAACACATCGAACTATCAAAATTAAATCAAAGATTAAGTCCTGCAAGGACAACGTAATAATACATCACCATCGCGAACACACCGAATCCTTAGAATTTAAAACATCGAGATCGTGCAATAATAAAAATCTTCGGCCACTGTTCAGTTACGGCAGCGTTTATTCATAAGCAATAATATTTAGAATAGTACGTAATAATTCTTCAGTCGCAGTAACATGCATTTATCGTAAATAAAGTATGTGACGGTCTGCCGCCCAGTTCCCCAGGTAGCTCAGAGACGGCCAGAGTCCGCCTAGTAGTCCGAGTGGTAGCTGTAAGAGAGATTCCCCCGATTCCCAGAAAGAACAGTGGAGAGAATTCGCTAACTTAAGCAGGTTTCGTGGTTTATTTAATGCTTCGTCGTACAGAGTTGAATAGATGGATCTCGGCTACGCTGCTGCCTGGTCGTCGGTGCTTCGGAACGCCCCGACAGGTCAGTTCGGGCCGGGGTACGTCGGTGCTTCGGATCGGCCAGTCCAGAGGGGCGATGGACCCGGGAGCCTGCGGAGAAAAGAGAAGAGAGGAGGAGTGGGACTCGGAAGTCTTTCCAGAGAGAGAGAGAGCGGATTCGAAAATCTTCAGAGCGGATTTGCGGTGGACTCGAAAGTCATCGGTTTGCGGGAGAGAGAGGGGCGGACTCGCAAGTCTTCAGAGAGAATTCGTGGTGGACTCGAAAGTCTTCGGGTTGCGGGACTCGTAAGTCTTCAGAGAGAGAGGGCGGGCGGACTCGTAAATCTTCAGAGAGAGAGAATTCGGCAAGCCGAATTCGATGCCGCGACTCGCAAGTCTTTCGACAACGTATTGCAACCCAAATCCCAAGATTCTTTTCGCCCAAAAGTGACTTTGGCTGCTGACTACTAGGAGTGTGCTACTAGAGGCTTACCACTCCCGGTCGCTGTCGGCTGCTAAGTGTCTTCCTATGGCCAGCGGCCCGCATTATATAGGGTCTGGCGTGTTCCAGTATGCCCGCCGCGATCGGCTGCTTCCTCTTCTTTTCCAGTGTGCCCCTGGCCGTTAGTGTGGCCCTTTCTTGGCGCGCGCGCTCATTTGATTCAAATCTTTTTATTGCTTTCTTTTGTGCGTGGCACGCGTCACAAGTATCAGTTACCAGGTCTAGCGAATATGCATAGCATGTGGACATGGGGAAAGTGAAATAGGGCAATAAGTCTCAGGTCACTTATAGCTGGCAATAACCCACTTTCACAGTAACCCACATGATTTGTTATACGATAGTTCTGTTACCATAAGCATTTTGTACCTATATATACTGCTAAGTTTCGTTAATAAAAATCAGTAAGAGTTCTACCTCAACCAAGAGCTTTTATTCACTCATCAGAGGCTGCCGCCGTGTCTTCAGACCCTCATCTCTTCACCTAAAACAAACCAAACCGTCCACCCAGTTCCAAGTGCTAGTTGCGGCAACCAAAGGCAATAGTTTATGCACTATCTGCCAGGCATCTAAGCCTCGTACAAACATTTTGGTGACCCCGACGAACACGTCAACCCGACGTTAGTCAATAGGAAAGAATCTGTTACTCTTGGGATCTTCCTTCTGTTGTCACACACACCAAATAAACAATGTTCCGTAACTCTTGGGAAACTATCGAGACAGTGTCAGCACAACTGCACGTTGACCAAAATCCTTTTTTAGAACACTAAATTCTTGAAATCCCCCAATTAATTAACCAATAAATTAACCATTTGTTGATTTCTTCGACCAGCCACGGTTGCCAATAGGAGCGTATCCAGCTGTCAAAGCGAATAAAACACTCCCAACGGTCAGGAATTAAGAAACAATTTTCAATACGACTAAAAATGAGGAGCAAGCAGTCACAGAGGCGTTAGACTTGCAGGAAGAGATCAGTCAAGAAATTTCGAAGCTCATCCGCAACTTTAAAAAAGACTCTGCAGAAAAATAGCAAAATCCAACGTATTATAAATCAAAGTTGACCACAATCAATGAAGCATGGAACCGATTCGCGGATAATGACAAAAATATTCCACTGGAATATAGAACCGCAGAATATTTAAAGTTTTTCGTAGACTGCTGTGAGTCCTACGACAGATACAGAACGATAATAACCGGTGCAATGGTTCAAACCTCGAGCAATCCCCCGGAAAGGCAACCTCAAGCAATGCCCTGGAAAATGCAGACGTTGCAAGCTTACCGCAACCTGCAAGCAAGCTTATTTCAGCATGTCGGCGACAAAGGGCGATAGCCGACTCAATGAATCGGGCTCTGAAAAAATATTCAGAATATCGGAAGGGCCATTACAAGAGATTTTATAAGCTCACTATAGTCCCAATATCAAAACCTCCACTTTCGGTTCTTGAGAAATTCGAAGTGCCGGTCAGGGAAGAATACGACATGCAGTCGTTTCTCCGACTAGAAGGGGATGTGCAAATAGTCCTGGGGGCGCAAACAAATGCATCAAACAATGAAGATGTGCATTTGGTCAGAGTCAGCATCCCAAAGTTCGATGGGGATCCACCCAAATGGACTCAGTTCTTCGATTTATTCAAATGCATGGTTCATGACACCAACATGCCCACAGACAGGAAGATGTGGTACATCAAAACCACCGTAACTGGAGAAGCAGAAAAATTAATAAGGCATTTTGATCTTAAAAAGGAAAATTACATGAGAGCATGGGAGATATTGGTTGACGGATACAACAATCCCCGCCATGTAGCAGATACGATTCTCAATCGTCTCCTGCAACATCATACAAACAGTGACGATTCAAAGTCATTAAAAGAGTTGCAGATTTTAGAGCCATCTACGAACAATCGTTAGACGGGTCAACAGAACTCTCGATACAATGCTAAGCTTTCTGGACCAGCGAAGCCGAGTGCTGGGAACAGGAAAACGCAGTCAACAACCGAGAAAGGAGCAGAAGAGCCCATCATGCACTTCTGCCACCGCTGGAAGGCAACCAAATTGTTCTTTCTGGAAACGGACTCATTGGCTATACAAATGCGATGATTTCCGCAGCAAAACCATACCCGATCGTGTCAATTGGGTTCAAAAACAAAAATTGTGTGTTAACTGTTTCAGCAGTGACCACAAGGCGAAAGATTTCCGAGGCCGTACGTGTTTTAAATGTGACAAAAAACACCATACATTGCTGCACCTAGAGGCCACGTCAGGTGCGGCAACAGAGCCACAATCACCTTCTGTGAATGTAACAGAAGTTACAATTTGCTGGCCACAGTCAAGGTATTGGTCAAAACAAGCAATGGTCAGATGGCCACATTTCGAGCCTTGCTAGACTCAGGATCCCAAATTAATCTGATCTCTGAACAAATGGCCTTCAAGCTGTCATTAAAGCTTCACGGTGCATCATTGCGCATCGAGGGCATTGAAGGCAACCCAAAAACCAGTCGAGCTAGAGCAAACGTTCTCATGAAGTCGATGCATAATGATTTTGCTCAGCAAGTAGAAGCCTTTGTGCTGCCCCATATCATAGCTGGTCAACCAGCTCATTAATGAATTGCCTCACAACTACGAGTCCCAAACAACGTCACTTTGGCTGATCCAAACTTTGACAAACCAGGAAAAATTGACATGCTTATCGGCGCAGAGCATTATTATTATTTGCTTCTACCAAATCAGATGCTGATAAAGCCGAAAGGCCCAATTCTTCAAAATACAAAGCTTGGATAGATTGTGGCCGGAAAAATTCCTGCTGAGCACGACTCAGCGGCATTTTGTGTAGCGGCAACCACAAAAGAGGAGGTAGATACGCTACTAGAGCGATTTTGGAGACTAGCAAACCTAGACACCAAAAAAAAGGCTCGATCTCTAATAGAAGCTCACTGCGAATCTCATTTCGTAGCGAATCTACAGGTTGCAATAGATGGAAAGTTTGTTGTAAAACTTCCATTTTCTGAAGAAGCCCTGGGGGCATCTCAGAAAACAGCAACCAACAGATTTTTGGACGAACGACACCAGATGTCTGGAAAGAATATTAGAAATGAAATATGAAAGAATATGAACGATTACTACTTCATTCCACATCACTGTGTATTGAAGCCCGAAAGCAGTACCAAAAAATTGCGGGTAGTTTTTGATGCGTACTGTAAGACTACAAGCAATAAATCATTGAATGATATATTGTACGCTGGATCTACCGTGCAGAGCGAATTGTTTGCGATTTTGCTACGGCTCCGCACTCACAGATACGTATTTACTGCAGACATAGAGAAGATGTATAGACAGGAGTGGATGCACCCGGATCACCAGTTCCATCAATTAATCGTATGGCGGAAGAAACTATCAGACGATCTAAAGTTTTAAAGACTTAAAACTGTCACATATGGTACAACGTCAGCGCCATTCCTGGTACTAAATGCTTGGATTATCTGTCCGAGAAGGCCAAGAATCATCTACCGCTTGGATCGTGGATGTGGACCAAAATTGAGCTCAGCTCTAATTGGAGGCTACCTACCTACCATCCTGCAAGGACACTCAGAAATACCCTCTCATCGTGAACACATCGAACTATCAAAATTAAATCAAAGATTGAGTCCTGCAAGGACAACGTAATAATACATCACCATCGGCCACTGTTCAGTTACGGCAGCGTTTATTCATAAGCAATAATATTTAGAATAGTACGTAATAATTCTTCAGTCGCAGTAACAAGCATTTATCGTAAATAAAGTATGTGACGGTCTGCCGCCCAGTTCCCCAGGTAGCTCAGAGACGGCCAGAGTCCGCCTAGTAGTCCGAGTGGTAGCTGTAAGAGAGATTCCCCCGATTCCCAGAAAGAACAGTGGAGAGAATTCGCTAACTTAAGCAGGTTTCGTGGTTTATTTAATGCTTCGTCGTACAGAGTTGAATAGATGGATCTCGGCTACGCTGCTGCCTGGTCGTCGGTGCTTCGGAACGCCCCGACAGGTCAGTTCGGGCCGGGGTACGTCGGTGCTTCGGATCGGCCAGTCCAGAGGGGCGATGGACCCGGGAGCCTGCGGAGAAAAGAGAAGAGAGGAGGAGTGGGACTCGGCAGTCTTTCCAGAGAGAGAGAGAGCGGATTCGAAAATCTTCAGAGCGGATTTGCGGTGGACTCGTAAGTCATCGGTTTGCGGGAGAGAGAGGGGCGGACTCGCAAGTCTTCAGAGAGAATTCGTGGTGGACTCGAAAGTCTTCGGGTTGCGGGACTCGTAAGTCTTCAGAGAGAGAGGGCGGGCGGACTCGTAAATCTTCAGAGAGAGAGAATTCGGCAAGCCGAATTCGATGCCGCGACTCGCAAGTCTTTCGACAACGTATTGCAACCCAAATCCCAAGATTCTGGTCGCCCAAAAGTGACTTTGGCTGCTGACTACTAGGAGTGTGCTACTAGAGGCTTACCACTCCCGATCGCTGTCGGCTGCTAAGTGTCTTCCTATGGCCAGCGGCCCGCATTATATAGGGTCTGGCGTGTTCCAGTATGCCCGCCGCGATCGGCTGCTTCCTCTTCTTTTCCAGTGTGCCCCTGGCCGTTAGTGTGGCCCTTTCTTGGCGCGCGCGCTCATTTAATTCAAATCTTTTTATTGCTTTCTTTTGTGCGTGGCACGCGTCACAAGTATCAGTTACCAGGTCTAGCGAATATGCATAGCATGTGGACATGGGGAAAGTGAAATAGGGCAATAAGTCTCAGGTCACTTATAGCTGGCAATAACCCACTTTCACAGTAACCCACATGATTTGTTATACGATAGTTCTGTTACCATAAGCATTTTGTACCTATATATACTGCTAAGTTTCGTTAATAAAAATCAGTAAGAGTTCTACCTCAACCAAGAGGCTGCCGCCGTGTCTTCAGACCCTCATCCCTTCACCTAAAACAAACCAAACCGTCCACCTAGTTCCAAGTGCTAGTTGCGGCAACCAAAGGCAATAGTTTATGCACTATCTGCCAGGCATCTAAGCCTCGTACAAACATTTTGGTGACCCCGACGAACACGTCAACCCGACGTTAGTCAATAGGAAAGAATCTGTTACTCTTGGGATCTTCCTTCTGTTGTCACACACACCAAATAAACAATGTTCCGTAACTCTTGGGAAACTATCGAGACAGTGTCAGCACAACTGCACGTTGACCAAAATCCTTCTTTAGAACACTAAATTCTAGAAATCCCCCAATTAATTAACCAATAAATTAACCATTTGTTGATTTCTTCGACCAGCCACGGTTGCCAATAGGAGCGTATCGGTCAGGAATTAAGAAACAATTTTCAATACGACTAAAAAGGAGGAGCAAGCAGTCACAGAGGCGTTAGACTTGCAAGAAGAGATCAGTCAAGAAATTTCGAAGCTCATCCGCAACTTTAAAAAAGACTCTGCAGAAAAAAAGCAAAATCCAACGTATTATAAATCAAAGTTGACCACAATCAATGAAGCATGGAACCGATTCGCGGATAATGACAAAAATATTCCACTGGAATATAGAACCGCAGAATATTTAAAGTTTTTCGTAGACTGCTGTGAGTCCTACGACAGATACAGAACGATAATAACCGGTGCAATGGTTCAAACCTCGAGCAATCCCCCGGAAAGGCAACCTCAAGCAATGCCCTGGAAAATGCAGACGTTGCAAGCTTACCGCAACCTGCAAGCAAGCTTATTTCAGCATGTCGGCGACAAAGGGCGATAGCCGACTCAATGAATCGGGCTCTGAAAAAATATTCAGAATATCGGAAGGGCCATTACAAGAGATTTTATAAGCTCACTATAGAAAAATTAATAAGGCATTTTGATCTTAAAAAGGAAAATTACATGAGAGCATGGGAGATATTTGTTGACGGATACAACAATCCCCGCCATGTAGCAGATACGATTCTCAATCGTCTCCTGCAACATCATACAAACAGTGACGATTCAAAGTCATTAAAAGAGTTGCAGATTTTAGAGCCATCTACGAACAATCGTTAGACGGGTCAACAGAACTCTCGATACAATGCTAAGCTTTCTGGACCAGCGAAGCCGAGTGCTGGGAACAGGAAAACGCAGTCAACAACCGAGAAAGGAGCAGAAGAGCCCATCATGCACTTCTGCCACCGCTGGAAGGCAACCAAATTGTTCTTTCTGGAAACGGACTCATTGGATATACAAATGCGATGATTTCCGCAGCAAAACCATACCCGATCGTGTCAATTGGGTTCAAAAACAAAAATTGTGTGTTAACTGTTTCAGCAGTGACCACAAGGCGAAAGATTGCCGAGGCCGTACGTGTTTTAAATGTGACAAAAAACACCATACATTGCTGCACCTAGAGGCCACGTCAGGTGCGGCAACAGAGCCACAATCACCTTCTGTGAATGTAACAGAAGTTACAATTTGCTGGCCACAGTCAAGGTATTGGTCAAAACAAGCAATGGTCAGATGGCCACATTTCGAGCCTTGCTAAACTCAGGATCCCAAATTAATCTGATCTCTGAACAAATGGCCTTCAAGCTGTCATTAAAGCTTCACGGTGCATCATTGCGCATCGAGGGCATTGAAGGCAACCCAAAAACCAGCTAGAGCAAACGTTCTCATGAAGTCGATGCATAATGATTTTGCTCAGCAAGTAGAAGCCTTTGTGCTGCCCCATATCATAGCTGGTCAACCAGCTCATTAATGAATTGCCTCACAACTACGAGTCCCAAACAACGTCACTTTGGCTGATCCAAACTTTGACAAACCAGGAAAAATTGACATGCTTATCGGCGCAGAGCATTATTATTATTTGCTTCTGCCAAATCAGATGCTGATAAAGCCGAAAGGCCCAATTCTTCAAAATACAAAGCTTGGATAGATTGTGGCCGGAAAAATTCCTGCTGAGCACGACTCAGCGGCATTTTGTGCAGCGGCAACGACAAAAGAGGAGGTGGATACGCTACTAGAGCGATTTTGGAGACTAGCAAACCTAGACACCAAAAAAAAGGCTCGATCTCTAATAGAAGCTCACTGCGAATCTCATTTCGTAGCGAATCTACAGGTTGCAATAGATGGAAAGTTTGTTGTAAAACTTCCATTTTCTGAAGAAACTTCAGCCCTGGGGGCATCTCAGAAAACAGCAACCAACAGATTTTTGGACGAACGACACCAGATGTCTGGAAAGAATATTAGAAATGAAATATGAAAGAATATGAACGATTACTACTTCATTCCACATCACTGTGTATTGAAGCCCGAAAGCAGTACCAAAAAATTGCGGGTAGTTTTTGATGCGTACTGTAAGACTACAAGCAATAAATCATTGAATGATATATTGTACGCTGGATCTACCGTGCAGAGCGAATTGTTTGCGATTTTGCTACGATTCCGCACTCACAGATATGAATTTACTGCAGACATAGAGAAGATGTATAGACAGGAGTGGATGCACCCGGATCACAAGTTCCATCAATTAATCGTATGGCGGAAGAAACTATCAGACGATCTAAAGTTTTATAGACTTAAAACTGTCACATATGGTACAACGTCAGCGCCATTCCTGGTACTAAATGCTTGGATTATCTGTCCGAGAAGGCCAAGAATCATCTACCGCTTGGATCGTCCGAACTTAAACATGATTTTTACGTGGATGACTGTCTCACAAGAGCAGGAGTACAAATTCAACAAAAATTAAAAAAATACTGCTGTCTTCCAGATTTAATCTCCGAAAATGGTGCTCCAATAACTCAGAGGTATTAAGCCATATTCCCAAAGAAGATATTCCGAAAGATAGATAACGTCAAGTAAGACGAAACACTCCAACAATATAGTGTTAAGACTTTGGGTTTGCTTTTGATGCCACAAAAGGATCAGTTATGTGGACGATCTTAAAAAAGCGAAGCTTCAACCATCACCAAACGAGTGGTCAATTTGGAATCATCGCAAATACTCGATCCACTAGGATTATTTGCCCCCGTAGTGGTCAAGGCAAAGATGTTCATGCAGACCCTGTGGGAATTAAAGATGGGCTGGGACGACGAGCTTCTTCAGCACCTTCAGGTAGATTGGAAACATTATCGCGCTGACTTACAAACACTAAACAACATGCAAGTTCCAGGACACATATTCGAAGGACAGGTGCCTGTAACACAAGAATTACACACGTTTGTCGACGCTTCAGAACGATCTTTCGATTCGATCTTTCTCTTCGTAGCGGACGGTCGTGTTTTTGTTTTGCGCTCCGACTTTTGTGTTATTTTGAATCTAAACCACCGGGGTTTTATCTAAACTTATAACCTAATATTTATAACGATATACCGTTTTGCTACCGCGCGTGCATGCACTTTTCTGTGTAGTTAATTTGCATAAATAATTACTTGTTAGTTTTGTGCTAAGACGGTTTATCTTATTTTATATTTCCTCTTTGCTCTTTTACCGTTTCTATTTTTCTCTCCCCCGCTCGAGTGCCGTTTGCTATTAGCTGCATCCAAGCTGTTCATAGCTCTCACCGCTCTTGTGATTTTCTGCTGCTCTAACTCTTGCGCTCTTTTATCTTCTCTTTATCTCTTAGTTTTTTGGTATTGATAGTGTGCACAGTGGTTCTAGGGTTTGTGAACATGTCCCAGAATATTGTCTGTGTAATTAAGAACTGCCAAAAAAAATTTTTGGCAGACCAGCCCAGTTTCCATTGCTGGCTTTGCGAGGCAGTTGTGCACGCTAAGAGATCGAGATGACGGGTCGAATGGCTGACGCAGTGTCCAGAAAAAAGGGCCTGCGTTATTGCTGTGAGGCCTGTCGACCGGTTGAGAAGGAAATATCATCCTTCATGCGTCAGACAAGGAGTGGATTTTCTGAGATCATGGCCACTTTTCGCAAGGCGAATGACCTGTTCTCCGCGCTGGACGCTCAATTTAATAGTATGAAGCTATTAAATGAGTCGACGAAACGCAAAAAATCCGCTGCTAATCGGCTGCAACTGTGTGAGACACAGCAACCGATTTCCTGCCACTCTCCGTCGCCACAGCTCCTGGTCCCCGTTCCAATGGTTCTGAGATCATGGACGATCAAAGATTCGGTAACCGAATCGGTCGTAGAGGTGTCGGAAGCCGCGCAGCCAGCAATTTCCGCGTCGTCCGTGGTGTCAGAACGCAGCCCAATTCTTTGGCTCCGCAAACAACCGTAGAAAATTCTACCCAGGGTCCAACATTGCCCGGAATACCGGCCGTGGTTGGTAACAATTCGTTACATAAGACCCTAACAGCAGTCCCACCTTCGAAAACTATATTTGTTTCGAGGCTTGCCCCTGATCTCGCATCGGAAGATGTTCTAGCCTATATTCAAGGCAAAACACAAGCTGGTAATATCAAGGTGGAAAAATTCAAATTTCCGTATGCCAGAGACATTTCGTCATTTAAGATAAATGTCTCATTCCAGCTCTTTGACACTATTTGCTCGGGTGACTCCTGGCCCGAGTACGTTGTAGTCAAGGAGTACGAGGCACGGAAGAAAAGAAATCGGCCTGTGGGAGTTCAACTGCCCAAGCCATCACAACCTTCAGTGTCCACTCAAGCACCTTCTGTCCCAAAAAACTAACCTCTTCCCTACTTCTTTCCTATCAGAATACTAGGGGCTTACGCAGTAAGCTCTCTAGATTATATTCTGATAGCCTTTCTTTCGCATCCCAGGTGATTTTACTTACAGAAACCTGGTTGAAGCCGGAGATCCTCTGCTCCGAAATTCTTCCATGTAAGTACACTATTTACAGACTAGACCGTCTTCTCCAGCGTGGTGGCGGAGTTTTAATTGCCGTTGACTCCAGCCTCATCTCGGAACGGGTGGTATCTAATGACTTTTTGGACATCGAATTTATCTGCGTAAAACTATCTTTCACAGGTAGTTGCATTTATGTAACCTGCTCTTACATCCCTCCATCTTCGGAAGAGCCAATTTATTGGAAACACCTTTTGGCAATTCGGGCAGTTTCCAATAGGCTTTTTGATAGGGACCAATTAGTGGCTTTGGGTGACTTCAACATACCCGGAGCTCACTGGTCTTCTGATGGGGTGTCTAATGTTCTTCAAACTGCGGCACAGCATGACCTCCTAAATGGCTTGCTTGATCTATCCTTATCGCAAGTTAACCATATTTTTAATTCTTTAAACCGCTTACTTGATCTATGCTTTGTCTCTGATCCTGTAGGTGTAAACCTAATTAGAGTTCCTCCATTGACGCAACCTGAAGATCCTTATCATCCAACTTTCGATGTGACTATCGACACTGGGACAGTCTTAGCTACTACACCTGATAGCAGTTTGAACAGAGTCCGCTGTTTCCGAAAGGCTGACTATCAGAGGCTAAGCACTTTAATAGCAGAATTTGATTGGTCTAATCTTTACACGAGCTCTGACATGGCATCAGCCGTTGACATTTTTTACAATGCCATGAACTCATTTTTCTCTTTATGTGTTCCTAAATGCTACCCGTCGGTCTCTAATAAACCACTTTGGTTTAACAAGGAGCTGACGCGTCTAAAAAACGTAAAATCTAGGCTTTATAATAAATATAAACTCACTGGTTCAAAAACGGCTTTCTCATCTTATCTTAGTGCTCGATCTAACTTTACCGTGCTTAACGCTCAGTGTTACAAAAATTATTTGACTCGTTGTAAGGTCCAGTTCACGCAGGACCCTAAACAGTTTTATAACTTTGTTAACTCTAAACGTAAACCCACGTTATACCCTCCCTCGCTGTCATTTAAGAATACTACAGTAAATTCTGATCAAGCAATTGCTAATCTCTTTGCTGAGTTTTTTAAAACGACATATTCGCCCTCAACATCTTCAGATCATACATTTTCTGCAGCTGTGCCCAGTTCGTCCCTAATCTTCAGTCCTATTTTAAACGAAAGCTCACTTATTCTTGATCTTCAACGGGTTAAGCCAGTTTATTCGCCAGGTCCCGATGGTATACCTGGCTCTGTGCTTAGGTATTGCTCCGAGGCGCTGTGTAACCCCCTTCTTAAATTGTTTACCTTATCTTTAGAATCCTCAGAATTTCCCCTTATTTGGAGGGAATCATTTGTTATTCCTCTCCACAAAAAAGGTAGCAAATCGGATGCCAGTAACTATAGGGGTATCTCTAAGTTATCGACTATCCCCAAACTTTTCGAGAATGTAATCACTCCTCACTTGCAACATCTATGCAGATCCGTTATTTCTCCATGCCAGCATGGTTTTATGAGGCGAAGATCAACCACGACCAATCTTCTGGAACTTACCTCTTTCGTTATTAGGGGTTTCCTAGTGATCTTCTTAAATGGATTTCGAGTTATCTAAGTGATAGGACCCAAAAGGTTCTTTTCAGAAACGTTCAATCCAATAGCCTCAGGGTCACATATGGCGTCCCACAGGGTAGCCACCTTGGACCACTTCTCTTCACATTGTTTATCAATGATTTGCAGCAGGTTCTAACCAATTCCAGAGTACTTATGTACGCTGATGACGTTAAACTTTGCTTGCAGTATAGGGACATTTCTTGCCAATGTGACCTACAATCGGATCTTGATAACTTCCAAGCATGGTGTCATGCTAACGATTTACATCTCAACAGCTCAAAATGCAAACTGATGACATTTTCACGTGTTACTCCCCTGCTTGCAACCTATATGCTTAACGACTGCTCTTTGGAAAGAATTTCTATTGTTGATGATCTGGGTGTCCGCCTGGATCCTAAACTTTCGTTCTCTGAACATATTTCTTGTATGGTTAACAAAGCCAGAGGCATGCTGGGATTCATTAAAAGGTGGGCGGAGGAATTCGATTCTCCTTATGTAACGAAGACTCTCTTTACTTCGTTGGTTCGCCCTATATTGGAGTATGGTTCGTGCGTCTGGAGTCCTCAATTCGGGGTCCATAGTAGCCGCATTGAATCTGTCCAAAAGAACTTTTTGCTTTTTGCCCTTCGTGGCCTACCCTGGGATGCAAACCTTAGATTACCGTCTTACGCTAGTAGACTTCTCCTACTTAATCTACCTTCTCTAGCTAACCGTAGGACGATGCTTGGCGTCGTCTTTTTACATAAACTTATACACGGTGATGTGGAGAGCCCCTTCCTTCTAGGCCAGCTCAATTTCCATGTTCCCCGTCTTTCTTCTAGAACTTTTATACCACTAGTAGTTAACCACTGTAGGCGTGAGTTTGAAGTACATGAGCCCTTTAGGGTTTTATGTACTGATTACAATCGTCTTTTTAGTAGCATTGAAGGCATTGAAAGCCTTCAAAAACTTAAAACTGTATTGCTTGTAGAACTATCCCGTAGTGTATCCTAATTTTTCCTCGTTCTATTCTATTTTTTTTCTTCTCTCGCGTCTATCCAGTACGCGTTTCGTGCCGTACGTCACACGGCTGCGCCCCTCGGTCGGTTGGGCGGGAGGTGGGCGTGGGACCCCGCGCGAAAAAAAAAAAAAAATACAAAAAAAATAAAAATAAAAAAAAAAGCAGCAGTGTATGTCCGAGCCACATACAAAAATATTCAAGTATCCGACCAGTTGCTCTGCTCGAAGTCAAGAGTTAAGGAGACATTACCGCGGTTAGAGTTATGTGCTGCAAGTGCCGGTTAACATACGGGAGGCGTGCAGGAACTGCGGCCAACCCGGATACTTCCGAAATCCGAGAATAATCTTCTGCTGGGACTGCGATAATTACGGACGATCGATTGCTGGCGACGCCCAAGAAACCAGTAAAAGATGTCTCCACCAGCACCAGGGACGCATCCAAACCGCCATTACCATGGAGAGACTAGTATTCGTGGCCATCCTGGACACGGAAGCTACACATAGCTTCATCAGCTAAGACTTATGGACGTTCTGGACGATGTGCTGCTAAGAATGGATTTTCAATACGGAATCGGAGCCACCATCCAGTGTGGAGGACAGGCCCTCAGCTTGATGCCGGACGAGCACACCAAGCCGCCGTGGGCACGGACACGTAGGAAGAGAGAAACCGCAGAGCGACGCTCTGAACAACAAGCCGAGCCACGGTGGCATCATCGAGGAACATTAGGAGAGCCATGCTCTGAACAACAGATGGAGCCACGCTCCACGCATCGAGGACATCCATCGGAGCCACACTCCAATCATCGAGAATCATCTGGCACGGTTACCCAGGAGGGGCCGACTGCCACACATCAAGAACAACAAGCAGAAACGCCAGGACCAGTACCGCAACCACGCACTAGGCGAAGCCACCGACCCCTGCCCCTCGGGCACAGACCCCGAGCCCATTCACGGAAAAAGCGAGGATACAAAAGAACCCACGACGAGTAACCGAGCAACCAGATGGAGCCATGTTCTGCCCGTGGCTGATGCCACCGCCGAGCAGGGGAATCCATTCCGCACCTCCAAGAAGCGTGTTCGCTTCCAGGACCGTCAACTCGGTGAACCACGCACCCGAGGAACCGGACCCACCGGGATCGGAAAAGGAAGTCTCGGAATACCCAGACGCAGGGTGGAGAAATTCCTGGAACAGGAATTGGGAATATTTAAAACTCTGTCAGGAGTATCCCACATCGTGGAGCACCGGATCATTATGCGCAACGACCGCCCGATAAAACAGAGATATTTTCCAGGGAATTCCGCCGTGAGGGCCGTCATCGATAGGCAAGTAGACGAGCTTCTTAGGGATGGCCGCATCGAGCCTTCTTAGTGCCCGCACAGTGCTCCCATTGTGATCGCGGCCAAGAAGAACGGTGACGCTCGGATGTGCACCGACTACAGGCAGGTCAACGAGAACTATTTACCGCTGCCAAGGATTCACCAAATCTTGGAGCGCCAACGGAACGCAAAGTTCATCTCAACGTTGGACTTGAAAAATGGTAATTGGCAAATTCCGGTGGCTCAGGAGAGCCGGCAATGCACGGCCTTCACGGTTCCGGGCCGAGGTTTATTCCATTGGCGAGTTATGCCATTTGGTCTTCACTCGGCGCCAGCAATGTTCCAGTGGGCATTGGGCACGCTCATCGGTCCAGACATGGAACCGCATGCGTTCGCTTATCTGGATGACATCATCGTCATCGGTTAAACATTGGAGGAGCACGTGGCAAACCTTCGAGAAGTGTTTCGTCGGCTACGCCAAGCCAACCTACGGCTGAATAGGGATAAATGCCACTTCTTTCAACGGCATATCGCGGGACACGTGATCAGTGAGGAAGGGATCCACAGGGACCCAGACAAGGTGGCCGCGATTCGCGAGCTGCAACCACCAACTTGCCTGAAGGAACTTCGGAGATGCCTGGGCATTGCATCCTGGTATCGTCGATTTGTTCCCAACTTCGCCGAGGTTGTGGAACCAATGACAGCGCTGCTGAAGAACGGCCAGAAGTCGGACTGAACATCGCGGCAGGATCAGGCATTCCAGGAACTGAAGACTCGACTTACGGAGGCACCCGTCTTAGTCTGCCCGGATTTCGGAAAGAAGTTTGTGCTACAGACGGACGCCAGTGAATACGGCATCGGAGCCGTACTCACGCGAACCATCGAGGGACAAGAACGAGTGGTGGCCTACGCCGGCCGCCGCTTAAACAGC
Organism: Drosophila birchii; assembly: GCA_035046345.1. Classification (NCBI taxonomy): domain Eukaryota; kingdom Metazoa; phylum Arthropoda; class Insecta; order Diptera; family Drosophilidae; genus Drosophila; species Drosophila birchii. The sequence continues at coordinate 68,201 of JAWNOA010000055.1, forward strand.
GCAGAGAGGAATTACTCGGTGACGGAGAAGGAGTGCACCGCCATCGTATGGGCAGTGAGGAAAATGCGGTGTTACATCGAGGGATACCGGTTCGAAGTTCTAACGGACCATCAGCTTAAAGTGGCTGAACTCCATTGACAACCCGACAGGAAGAATCGCCCCCTGGGCAATCGAGCTGCAGCAGTATCAGTACGACCTGCACTACCGGAGGGGAACCCAAAACCTAGTGGCCGACGCCCTTTCACGCCAACCGCTGCCAGTAGCGCAGCAAGCACAGGCCGCTACGTACGCCACTTCTTGAGTTGCCAACGGTACAAAAAGTCAGCCAGGAGAAATCGGCGGGACGGATGTTCACCCGTCAAGTGGAAGAGCCATTCCACGTTCTCTGCGCAGATTTCGTTGGCCCCCTACCACGATTAAAGCAAGGTAATACGATGCTCTTGGTGTTCCTCGATTCTTTCAGCAAATGGGTGGAATTTATTCCACTACGCAAAGCCACGGGAACTCATCTGGAACGCGCGTTTCGGAAACGGATTCTGAGCCGTTTCGGAAACGGATTCTGAGCCGTTTCGGCGTGCCACGAACGTTTGTCTGCGACGACGGCATGGAGTTCATGGGTCGAGCGTTCCGGAATTTTTGCAAATCCCTGAGAATGGAGCTGTAGCGGCCCCATACATGCCGAGGCAAAACCCAACGGAAAGAGCAAACCGGACGATCAAAACAATGATCGCCCAATATCTAGACGGACACGAGCTAAACGAATGGGACAAACTGCTCCGCGAGATATCGCTGGCAATCACCAGCACAATCTCCGACACGACGTGATTTAGCCCCACGCCCTCTACAACGAAGTTACACCGGGACGTGGAATCCCTGAGATAACCCCGACAGAACGAAGTAAACAGCTGCGTAACATCTTCGAGGTTGCTAGGAACAATGCCGACCCCGCATCGGCAGATCTGCTATAATCTCCGCCGACGGGAATGAAAGCCACCGGTGGGATCGCTAGTGCTGGTACGGCGCTACGCCTTGTCGAATGCCACCGAAGGATTTGCAGCAAAGCTGGGACCGAGGGACGTTCAGAGTCGCTAAGCTTCCGTCACCCAACATTGTGCAGCTGCACATACCTGGCAGTCGTCGACGGCGGACCGCCAGCCTGAATCAACCGAAACCTTATCGCAGCGAGGAAACAGACACAGAGGACCTTGCCAAGGCCGAGCACGAGAAGACCAGCCCGAACGGAGGAAACAACTAACCGATCGGAGGACGGATCTAGGCCGTATTATCGTCTGGTAAAACGACCAGAGTTCACGGAGTCACTTGATGACAGGCGCGATTGTCCAACACTCCGCCCCCCGCCGGGGGGAATAGTAAAAAGTACAACCAAGAAGAAACACGAGAACAAAATTTAGTTTTTCAACCTGAAACTTTTCTCATCGTAGGATTAGGCAATAACTAGGGACCAGAAACCAAAAGTACACCGCTAGGTAGGGCGACAGGAAAAGAATCACCACTAACCACATCTCTTCTCCCTCCACAGCCACGCATTCCCAGTATGAGCGAGGAACGAGGAGCCAATGGCGGGCTACCCGCCTTCTTATGGCCAGCGGGCCGCCCCCTCTCCCGAGTGGCGTTGGCTGCTGAACTAATAGGGCCACCCCCATTGACGGCGGCGGTCCACGCCAGTAGAGCTAGAGACCCCCAGCCAGGCGGGACTATTCCTGGCTGACGGCGGCGGTAGAGGAGAGCTTCGTGGGGCTCCACCTGGATGAGCAAAGACGCCCGGTGCCAGGAGACGACCCAATCGAAATGGTCTTGCCCACGGGGCTGATGCGACCATTAGTGGTGGACGTGGGCCAGACCCACTCCGGGGATGGCACTACCTCTCTCGGGGGTGCCGAGCCCGCCTGCCGAGCCGAGGCCGCCCACGATCGAGTTGAGCAGCTGGATGATGGACGCTTCGGATTCGCCCGCTTGGCGCCCACGCCTCCATTGCGGCAAGAGGTTGACCGCCAGGCCCAGGCCGGACTCTCCCGCTCTCCTCCCATGGGAAGAGCAAGAGGAGGAGCTACAGGCGTGTTTCGGGAACGTGCCCCGGGCCCTCTTGGAGGCGTGATTTTTGGTAAGAGGTCTTTTTTAAGGCTTCTCTGACAATGCACTGTAGTAATTGCAGCATCCCCCGAATTTTCCTTCGTGCACAGGCTTACTGCAACTTGCGGCAAGTGTGGAGCACGAAGCAAATAAAGCGAATTTTGGGATGTTACCGCAGTCAGATAAATTTAGTTTTCTTCCACAGCTATGCTTAACATCATATTTAACTGGATTGATTACAAATTTAAGGATAACACAACGTTTTCGATCCTTTTTTAACGATATTGAGCCAGAATCATTTTAGGCTATTAATCTTATATTTATCTCGTCTGATAGCAAACGTCGCCGCGGAATTTTATTACAAATTCATTAAATTGTTAACAGAAAATAAAAAAAAATTATTAGAAAGCAAATATATCTCCCAAGCCGAAATAATCGAAATGTGTCGTATCATTTTGATACTTTCAACTGCGATCATCTTTTAAAAAACACCGAAAACCAATAAAAAAACATTAAAATATTATTTTCTTCTCTTGGTCCATAGGTAGGTAGGTAAAAGTGGTGAGGCTACCCTGGTAGCCTCCAATTAGAGCTGAGCTCCGTTTTGATCCACACCCTCGACTGTCGTAATCGGCGCAGTCACTTCAGTACCAGGCAGTGTCGTTCAGGTACGCTAGGATGGCATTCATTGATTGCCGCCCCACCTCCCTTAGCGACCCTAGCTGGTGGGCTCCGAAGTGTCGGGCTCTGAGATTTTTGAATGCCGGGCAGTGACACAACAGGTGCTCCGGTGTCTCCTTTTCGGTTTCTTCTTTGCAGCTTCTGCAATATGTGTTGTGGGGTAGGTCTATTTTACAGGCATGAGTGCCTTTTGGCCAATGCCCCGTAAGAGTTGTCGTTATTCTTCTAATGTCCTTTTTGCTTTTGGAGATCAGGTTTGCTGTCCTCCTCCTATTGGATTCTGGCCAGCATAGCCTAGATCTTCTGTTCTCAGTCATCGTTGACCATTCTTTGCTGGCTAGTCGTTTGAAGTGGTCGAGTATTTCCCTCTGGACTGAGTTCAGGGAGATTTGTATGTTTGAGGTATCCGAGCTCCCTTCTGACCCTTTCCTGGCCAGCTCGTCAGCTTTCTCGTTTCCTGGAATATCGTTGTGTCCCGAAACTATTTGTACCGTGTTATCTTCAGCGAGTCTATTTAGCGCCTCTTTACATTGGGCCACTAGAGTCGATATTGTTCTTGCTGATGCGAGAGATTTAATAGCCGCTTGGCTGTCCGAGTATATCCTAACTTTGGTATTCTTGAGGTCTCGGTTTTCTGAGAGTTCGACAGCTTTCAGAATTGCGAATACCTCTGCCTGGAACTCTGTCGCTGACGCTGGGAGGTTGAAGGACTCTTCTTCTCCCCAGCTGTCGGCGAAGATTCCGGCCCCTACACCGCATCTCATTTTCGAGCCGTCAGTGTAGAGGGATACTTTGTCTTGTTCGGATACACTCCCTCGTCTCCATGCTTCCCTTGTGGGGTATCCGGTATATGCGTTGCCGAATCGTAGTTCGGTTGTCATGTAGTCTGTTCCTGTTGTTCCCATATAGTCTATTTCATTCAGGATCGTACAGTGCCCAGTGTGATAGTTCTTCCAGCTTTGGTTTGCCTTCAGTCGTACCGCGCTTTGGGCTGCTGCATTCCTGATGAAGTGTTCTATTGGGATCATGTTTAGTACTGCGTTCAGCGCCGCCGCGGGGCATGATCTTAGTGCTCCCGTGGCACCTGCGCATGCCGATCTTTGAATCCTTGTGAGTTTTTATCCGTTATATGTCCTAGTTAGTGCCGGCCACCATACTAGTGCTCCGTATGTCAGTATGGGTCTCACCACCGCTGTGTTGAGCCATATTGATCTTGGGGTGTATGTCCCAGTTCTTTCCAAACATCTTTCTGCACGAATAGAATGATATACTCGCTTTCTTGACTCGTTCGTTGATGTTGTTTTTCCATGATAATTTTGTGTCCAGTATCACCCCCAAGTAGTTGGCTTGTTGTGATAGCTCTAGTTCTATTCCATCTAGCTGTGGTTTTGTGAACTGGGGGATCTTTGTTCTTTTCGTAAAGAGCATAAGTTCCGTTTTGCTCGGGTTAATGCCTAGTCCACAGGCTTTAGCCCATGTGTTCAGTTTGGTGAGTGCCCTTGTCATCAGTTCACTGATAACATCGGGAAATGGTCCTGTGGTGAGTAGGACTACGTCGTCTGCGTAGGCTACCACCTTTATTCCTTTGCTATTGAGTTCTTTCAATATTTCGTCCATGTTGATCAGCCAGAGCAATGGAGATAGAACTCCCCCCTGAGGTGTGCCCCTCTTCACAAACCTGGTGTGATGAGTGCCACTCAGTTCGGCTGCTATCTTCCTGCTCGTTAGCATTTCGCCTTTCCATGACCTGATGCCTCCTTCAACTCCTATTTTGTTGAGCGAGCTCAGGATGGAGTCCGCGGTTACGTTGCTGAAAGCCCCTTCTATATCTAAAAAGGTAGCCAACGTGTAGTCTTTGAACAGCAGAGCTTTACTACTATTGTACTACTTCGTGTAGCGCCGTTTCTGTGGATTTGCCTTTTCGATAAGCGTGCTGGGCTTTCGAAAGGTTTTTCTCCATTTTGCATCTGATGTGGATATCTAGTATCCTTTCCATTGTTTTCATAAGGAATGAGGTCAGGCTAATTGGCCTGTAATCCTTGGCTAGGATGGGCCCTCTTCTTCCTGGTTTGGGTATAAAGACTACTCTTGCTTCCTTCCATGAAAGCGGTATGTGTACTGCTTGTATACATGCTTGGAAGATTGCCTGCAGCCAGTTCCATATGTATTCCTTCGTTGTTTGCAGCATTGCTGGTATGATTCCGTCCGGACCTAGACTCTTGTATTTGTCAAAAGAGTCTATCGCCCAGTGGATTCTTTCCCTAGTGGCGATCTCTTCGACTTGTGGCTGTTGGACTGCCCTTAGGGCATCCGTTGCTGTTGGTTTTATTCTTAGATTTCCTGGGAAGTGAGTGTCCAGCAGGATATCTAATGATTCTTCAGCTGACGTCGATCCTGTGCCGTCAGGTCTTTTTATAAGTGAGGGGCTTGCTTGCCCTCTTGCTAGTATTTTGCTCAACCTATATCTTTTATTCCCTCTTGCGATTCGCAGTAGTTGCTCCAAGATTCTTTCTTGGCTACGTATATCGCCTTTTTGTACTCTCTATGTATTTCCTTGTACGGTCCCCAGTCTTTGGTTCCGTAGCTGTTGTTGAAGGTCTTCCTGACCTTACGTCTGAGCTCGCTTAGCTCTTTGCTCCACCATTGTGGGTATTGCTTCTTGGAGTATGTGATTCTGCATGACTCCTTGTACGCGTTGTTGAGGATATTTGTGAGGTCCTCAACTTCTTTGTATATCTTTTCCGGGTCGGATCTGACTTTGATCCTCCTGTGCTTTGTCTTTGTCTGTACAATTTTGGCGAATTTGTTTCAGCCTGTGTTACGTGGGTTGCGTTTCGGTGTCGTCTCGCGCATCGGCATCAAGATGTGTACCTGTGGTCTGACAAAGAGTTCTGTGTCGAAACCCTCCAATTTTCTACCTTGTACCCGCTGTTCTCCATTTGGAGAGTTATGTCAAGAACTTCTTCCCAGCCTTGAAATTCTTCCGTGCTTGAAAAAATGAAGGTTGGTATATCCCCTCTATTACAGATAGTGACGTCACGACATATAATACTATCGAAAAGAGACTCACCCCTTTCGTTTGTTTCTTTACTTCCCCACAGCGTGTGTCTGGCGTTGGCGTCACACCCGAGGATTAGCGTCGTCTTGGTCTCTTCAGCCCACTTCATCAACCTGATGGCCGCATCTGGTGGTGCGTTCTCGTCGTGGGCCATATAGCCGGAGGTTATCAATATCGCTGTCCCATCCGCCGTCTCAAACCTGGCCACTGCTAGGTCTGCCCTCGGCCTACCTGTCGAGTTCGTATATAGAGTTGTATATCCTTTAGTCGCCACGCCAGAGATCTGTCCGTCTCTTATCCATGGCTCTTGTAAGAGGCCGATGTCGATGTTCTTCTCGCGGAGAAGAACTGCCAGATTCGCTGAAGCGTGAGAGCTCCGCTTCAAATTGATCTGGACGACGTTCGGCATTACTGTGGCGTTGTGTCTGGGGTGACATCGTCGATGATTAGGTCGTCCAACAGCCTGTTGGTATCATCGACGTCGTCCTCGAGGGCTTCGTCCGGCTCGGCCAGGAAGACCTTGATCTTGGCCTTCTTTATTCCGTACCGCACTTTGTGGTCGGACTTCTGCAGTTGCTCCAGGCATCGGCGGTTGAGGAGAAACAAGAAAGGCTGACTTGTTCTCATCTCCCTCTCAGCTTTGAGTACGGCCCAGTCCTCCTATCGACATCTGGGTTCTGAGCTCGTAACGTCTGCAGCACCCTGTCGTGGCTAGTTAGCCCCTTAGGTAGCCAGATGCGAGCTCTGGGCCTTCTCGGGATATCCTTCCCGGGGACTAGCTTAATGCGTAGCCCTTTCCATGCGTTGCTTATGCTGGCAACGCATGCCGCCAGGAAGTCCTTTGAAGACTCATCGTCGCACCTGATTACTCGGTGCCCTCTAACCATGTCTGAGGAGTCAAAGGAGGGTGTCGGACCCGATGGCTCTGATAGTAACTTGTCTGTTACCATCTCCGCCAGTCGGGTCTCGACCTCCTCCCATTTCTCCGCCAGCAGGCGCCCGTCGTCATTCAGCTCGTCCACCAGTGCCATGGCAAGGCTGTTTCTAGCCACCTTGCTGAAACTCTTCGCCGGCCTGACGAATGATGTCGCTCTTGGAGCCCCCTTGGCATCCTTCGTTCTCTTCGGAGCGCTTTCGCTCACCTCTTGGGAGCGATTACGCTTCGCCTGGGGAGGTAGGAATGCTTCTGGGTGCTCCTTTTCGTATTTTTCAAAGTCCTCGATCACTGCCTGGAACCGGGACTTGTCCTCTTTGTCGCGCTGGTCCGCCTTGCCCTCCTCTTCGTTCTTAGCTATCTTAGCCAGAATGAAGCGGGCCTTGCTGACCTGCGCTTTCCTCTGTTTGTGGGTTAGCGATTTTGTCTTTTCTCTAGCCCCACTAACCTTGGCGTGGCTCGCCTTGGTTGTGGTGGGTGGTCGTGGCGTTTGGGGAGTGCTTGACTTGGCACTGCCCACCGAACTCGACGGAGTCAGTGTCTCGTCATCCCAGCGCAGCAACTCATATTCGTCGATTTTGGAGATGGTTCGGGGTTTTACCTCCCCCACGAGGTCCGAAGCGGATTTTTTGGTTGTACTCATTTTCATAAACGCCCGCGTTGCTTTACGAGGCAAGCGCGGCGGGCCCGAGGGATTTGGGGCTTTGAAGGTGGTCGACCGTGGCTTCGCCCCTAAGCCACGGCAAGGCAGTTCCGACCCAGGGTTGCCCGGCCCTGGGAAGGCTCCGTTCAAACACAGCTGGATATGCCCCTCAGCTGCGAACCTTATAGTCAGGGGGCACGGGTCGCTTCACACTCCTGACTTGAGGGGAGGCCGTTTCGAGACTTGCCCGGGTCTTGGAGTAGGATGGGAGTCATGGGGTTTAACGGTAAGGGAGACACGGGAGTTTGCCGCTCACATTAGCCGTACCGTAGTACGTTTCCAGGAGGTACCACGCGGAGGAAATTCTCCGAGGAGAAGGTGATGTCTATCAATCTGATATCCACCTACGAGTCGACTTGATGCTTCAGTTGTCCAAGGAATATACATCAGCAGAGTCTCCGCTGATCTTGCCTTGGTCTGATGCATCCTTCCCATCTGAGAATCTAAAAGATTATTTAGATAAACAGGCTTTACACGATGAAGATCTAAAAGGAGGGAGCTTTCGTTTAAACATGGACTGAAAATTAAGTTCGATCTGGGCAAGCTATAAGAAAACGTCTGATTTAGGTCAGTGGAAGTGGAGTATGTTGTTTGAAAAAATTGGGCCCTTCACAGTTGCGTTTGCAAAAGAATGTGATGAAGGATGTGTTACCGCCTTACGTTTAGTATTACCAAATTTATAAAACTGTTTAGGATCCTGAGAAAATTGGACCCTGCAACGAGTCAAATAGTTTTTATAACACTGTTCGTTCAGTACGGTGAAGTTTGACAGAACCGATAAATAAATGTCGAGTGTCACATCGAAAGTAGGATGATAGGGATCTTCAGGTTGCGTCAGCAGCGCCAGCCTCACTAAACTGACACTCGCCGGATCAGAGACAAAACAAAGATCAAGCATGCGCTCTAAGGAATTTCGTACATGGTTGACTTGAGACAGCGAAATGTAAAACAAGCCATCAATAAAATCATGATATGTTGAGGATTGATGTGTGTTAGAGGAGCTATTTAGGGACCAATAGCCCCAGGGATATTAAAATCACCCAAGATTACTAAATGATCTCTATCAGAAAGCATATTGGAAACCATACGAATGGCGGAAAGGTGGTTCCAAAAAATAGGCAGTTCCGACAATGGAAGAATGTAGGAACATGTAATAAAAACAAAACGACCATTAAATGATAGCTGGGAAAACTTCGGAGCTAAGAAACTCCGGCTTTAACCAGGTTTCTGTGAAAACAATAACATGGGAGGCGAATGCAAAACTATCAGAATACAACTTAGGCAGCTTACTACGCAAGCCTCTTGCATTCTGTTGGGAGATTAATGAAGAAGTATTTAGTTTTTTTTTGACAGAGCCAGAGGATGTTGAGGGCACAGTGGTCAGACCGGGCTTAGGGAGAGTTATCCCGACAGGCCGTTTCTTTTTCTTAGCTTCATATTCTTTGACGACAACATACTGAGGCCGCAATTTGGTTGAGCATATCGTGCCAAAGAATTCATTTGGGACATTTATTTTGAAAGATGAAATATCCCTAGCGTAAGAAAATTTGAATTTTTCCACCTTTAATTTTAAATTTTCAGCTCTAACTTTGCCTCGTATGAAGGCAATTACATCTTCAGATGTTTGACCAGGGGAGAGCCGCGAAACAAATATCTTTTTCGTAGGTGGGATAGCGATGAGGGCTTGAGGGGGGACAGACAGAGTGCCCGGAGTGCCCATATTGGCCGGTAGTTCCTGCGGGGATAAATTCACGGGGCTATGGGGGGTCAAAATTTGTGCTCCCATAGGAGACGAAAATGAAATACAGCACCTTCAAATACCGCCTCCTTCCTCACACTTGACCTCAGAATTCTGGGATTTGATTCTGAGGTCGTAGGCAGTGTCAACGGCGGCTGCTGTTGAGAGCCCGCCGCAGGTTGTTTGGATCCGTCGCCCTGCTGCACTTCAGTTACAGTATTTTTGCGCCTTGGAGACTCATTTAATATCGTAAGGCTATTTAATTGTTTATAAAGCGCTAAGAAGATGTTATGAGTTTTGTTGAAACTCGATAACAACTCCTTAAAACTGCCCTTTCAACGTCACGACGGGCATCGCAACAGTAGCGCAAGCCGATGTTTTTTCTCACATCATCAACAGTCCGGCCGGCAACACCAATGCACTTTGCGTGCAAAATGTTGTAGCACAGCCAGCAGCCGATGGTAAGATCACTTGAAAAAACTGCCTATTTGCAGGTTTTGGAGCAGCAGACGATATCGGAAGACATTATTTTGGATTTACCACTGTACTTGAAGCAATACATGAGGGGGCGAAAGATATGAAAAGAAAAGTGCAGCTGCACCGAGAGAGTTGAAGCGCTAGAGAGCATGGGAGTGTGAGAGTAAGCGAGCTTAGAGAACGTTAAGCTGTCGCGACAGAGCAAAAACGGCTAAACGAGAGAGGTGTAAAGAAGAAATGCAAAAAAAACACAAGAAGGACAAACACTGGCAGCACACTTAAGTTGTGAAATAAAGGTATTAAATAAGTTAATAAAGTTGATAAAGTTGCATGCACACGCGAAGTGAACGGGAACTATGTATATAGAACACAAAGTAGAAGTTTTAAACAAACCCCGGCGGTTTTAACGTAAAGAATTTTACAAAAACAAGAGCGCAAGAAAAAAACACGACCGTTCACTTGAAAGCGAGAAAGATATTGATAATATGATTGGACAGGCGGCCTGGGGAAACTCAGCAGCGGGGCGCTCCTGTTCCCGTCCTGCCCAATTCGGCGACTGGGATTGCCCAACGGCCGCCGACATGGGGAGGGGAGCAGAGGGTGATATGGTTGGCAATGAATGGGTCAAGAAAATATTCAAGAGCAAGTGTATTCATTTTTAGTTTATTTGCATATCTATAATCTCTTAGCTTTATTAATTGTTCCCTCGCTCTATCTTCCCACTCTTTCCTTTACTTCTAATTTAAGTTTGACACACCCCGAAATTCTCTGTTGTTATTGTACAACATATTTGGCGGCTCGCCTCGCTTACCCAAATTTAACTTTAGCCGATCGTGTTTCTTGTTGCTGTTGGTCTTCCGTCCTTCTCTTTCACTTTTACTTGTTGTTCTGCACACACGCACTATGAATCAAAAAAACTTGCTGCTGCTCCTTACAGAGGCCAAATCGCGAGTCAATAGAAACTTGCTGCTGATTCCTCCTTGGGCGAAATCGCGAGTGTTTGCAATTTTTATTGCAGAACTCGCCTTGACCTACTTTTGGCTCTGCCGTGGCGACAGCGCTGCCCAGATCGCTGGCACGCGCCGTTCCGGGTTCAACCCGTTCTTCGGTCGTTACTATCTGCCTCTCGCTCTCTCTTGAGCGGGCAGGTGGCGGATCTGCATTCCGCTGCTCTGTCGGCGCCCGCATCGTAGGCCTCTGCCCCCGAAGCTCTCTCTTCGCCGCTCTTGTCCCGCGGCTCCCATTCGGTCCTCCGGGATGCGGACCGTTCCGTCCCGCTCCTGGGCCGATGTTCCCTCAACATTGTTGCCGACGGTGTGGCCGGTTTGTATATGACCGGTTTGTATATGACCGGTTTGTATATGACCGGTTTGTATATGACCGGTTTGTATATGACCGGTTTGTATATGACCGGTTTGTATATGACCGGTTTGTATATGACCGGTTTGTATATGACCGGTTTGTATATGACCGGTTTGTATATGACCGGTTTGTATATGACCGGTTTGTATATGACCGGTTTGTATATGACCGGTTTGTATATGACCGGTTTGTATATGACCGGTTTGTATATGACCGGTTTGTATATGACCGGTTTGTATATGACCGGTTTGTATATGACCGGTTTGTATATGACCGGTTTGTATATGACCGGTTTGTATATGACCGGTTTGTATATGACCGGTTTGTATATGACCGGTTTGTATATGACCGGTTTGTATATGACCGGTTTGTATATGACCGGTTTGTATATGACCGGTTTGTATATGACCGGTTTGTATATGACCGGTTTGTATATGACCGGTTTGTATATGACCGGTTTGTATATGACCGGTTTGTATATGACCGGTTTGTATATGACCGGTTTGTATATGACCGGTTTGTATATGACCGGTTTGTATATGACCGGTTTGTATATGACCGGTTTGTATATGACCGGTTTGTATATGACCGGTTTGTATATGACCGGTTTGTATATGACCGGTTTGTATATGACCGGTTTGTATATGACCGGTTTGTATATGACCGGTTTGTATATGACCGGTTTGTATATGACCGGTTTGTATATGACCGGTTTGTATATGACCGGTTTGTATATGACCGGTTTGTATATGACCGGTTTGTATATGACGGGTTTGTATATGACGGGTTTGTATATGACCGGTTTGTATATGACCGGTTTGTATATGACCGGTTTGTATATGACCGGTTTGTATATGACCGGTTTGTTTATGACCGGTTTGTATATGACAGGTGTGTATGTGGCCGGTGGGCGGCCAACGCCCTCGTCCCTACTCCCTATCCTCTAGTCCCTATTATTTACAACCTATTAACCTATTATATGTACAACTTAAACCTACTATATACATCATTTAGCTCCTCGAGCGGGGCGGTCGAAGACCCGCACCTTCCCCGCCGTGCTGATTTGCACCCGGAAGCGTTGCCCCTGCTCCTCGTCGAGATACCTCCGGGTGCGCCGTCCTCTTGCTTCGAGCCGTGATCGGATCCGTGTTATGAGGCGCGCCGGCAGCCTCCCTCCAGGTGTCGACCAGTCGTCGGGGGCCGCGACCCAGGGCTCTCCCCGGACGATCCTCGTTTCCGGCGGCTCCTCGTTGTCCTCCTCGGATAACTCCGATGGGGAGTCAGCCCACGGTACGGCGCGCCGTCTCCCGCGTCGTACCCCGCTTTCGGTGCCGCTGGTGCCGGCCGAGCGGCTGACCGCGCACCTAATGGGCACCGGCCCGGTCTGGTATGGCCCGGGCCCGAAGATTCCCGCGTAATGGTCCGGGGCTGGCGAACGAGGCGTCTGAGACCTCCAACCCTCTCGTGTCGGGCTATAACGTGCCCCTCCCTGCAGGTTCCGCGGCGAGTACTGGAGCATGGGTAGTGCCCCATAGTCGTCCTCGGCCGGGTCGTATCCGACGTCTGGCGTCGGCGGGGTGGCTGGCCTCTCCACCAGCGGCGGAGGTCCCAGTTCGCCGCTCAGGGCCTCGCCCCATAGTCCTGGTATCGGCACAAGCTCTGCCAACAGCTCCGGGGTCCACACCCCAAAGCAGGCGGTCAGCTCGGCCTGTTGCTCCTCCGTCACTACCCTGGGTCTCTCATCAGGTTGTGGGTCCTCCCAGGGCAGCAGGGTCGGCGATCCCGGCGATGGAGGTGTCGACATCGCTCGAGGTGTCGACATCGCTCGAGATGCCGACATCGTGGGTGGCGTGGCGTCCACGCGCATGGCGCCGAAGCGCCCGTCTGGCGCGACGTCGCTGTCGTCGCTGTCGGGGGAAAGCGATGGTTACTACCTCGGCCGGACCCTCCGGCGGCGCCATTCCGTGCTCCCCGGTGGTCGGCAGGATTGCCAAAAGTGACGGTATTCGTGGCCGGCGAGGGTCCCTCCCCTCGGCCAAGCCCACGTCCACATGCAGGGGCCGCATGTCTGCTGCTGGAACGGCTATCTCCCGGGGATCGTCTTCCGGTACTGGCCGCCGACGCCCATCCAGGTGGAGGCTCTGAAAGCCTTCCTCCACCGCGGCCGCCAGCCACGATAAGTCGCGGCGGATCGGCGGATCCCCGGCCCGCCGTGCGTGGATCGACGACGTGAGTGGCGGCGGCATTAATAGCTCCGCCGCGATGGCCACTCTGGTAAGGGGGCGTCTCCTTCTGTGGGGAGAAAGGGGATTAATATTTCGTTGACCAAGAATCCCTACCTAACGATGTGTTTTCTTTCAACCTGGCCCTATCCCTGATCTGCCTTTCCCCCATCAACCTATCCAATTCGCGCTTTTCGTTTCGCGATGCCTATTTTCCCTGACGGGGCGGAGTGTTGGACGTGCGCACCCGTCAGCAAGTGACTCCGTGAACTCTGACCCTGTCAGAGCATCCGACGGTGATACCGTCTAGTTCTGCCCTCCGAGCGTGAAGTTATTTCCACCGGTCGGATCGGCCTCTCCATTCTCGTCCTCTTCCGCATCCATGTCCTCGCCATGATACGGTTTGAGCTGGTTCAGACTGGCGGTCCGCCGTCGGCGACTGCCCGGTATGTGCAGCTGCACAATGTTCGGCGAAGGGAATTTGGCGACCTTTAGGGTCGGCCCTTCATATTTCGCGGCCTGCTTTGCTGCGAATCCCTCGGTGGCATTTGATAATGCATGTCGTCGAACCAGCACCAGTGATCCCACCGGCGGCTTCCATTCCCGTCGGCGGAGATTATAATGCCGTCGCTGATCTGCCTATGCTCGGTCGGCATTGTTCCTGGCGACTTCGAAGATGCGGTGCAGCTGTCTAATGCGTTCCGTCGGGGTTACCTCGGGGATTCCGCGTCCCGGAGTAACTTCGTCATAAAGGGCGTGTGGCAGCCGTGGTTTTCTTCCCTGAACCAGAAAGGCTGGGCTGAGTCCCGTCGTTTCGGAGATACTGCTATTTATCGCCAGCGATATCTCTGGGAGCAGCTTGTCCCACTCGTTTTGCTCGTTTCCATCCAAGTACTGGGCGATCATCGTCATGATCGTACGGTTGGCCATTTCCGACGGATTCTGCCTCGGTGTATATGGAGCTGTGTGCTGCAACTCCATTTCTAGGGACTTGCAAAAATTCCGGAATGATCGACCCGTGAATTGGGTGCCGTTGTCGCAGACAAACGTTCGTGGCACTCCAAAACGGCTCATGATCCGTTCCCGAAATGCGCGCTCCAGATGTGTTCCCGTGGCTTTGCGTATTGGAATTAGTTCCACCCATTTGCTGAAAGAATCAAGGAAAACTAAAAACATTGTGTTCCCCTGTTTTGAACGCGGTAGCGGACCGACACAATCCGCGCAGAGAATGTGGAATGGCTTCTCCACTTGGCGTGTGTCCCGCCACTAGATTTTGGGCTCCCTTCTGGTAGTGGACGTCATACTGATACTGCTGCAGCTCGAGTGCCCAGGGGGCGATTCTTCCTGTCGGGTTATCAATGGAATTTAAACATTTCAAGGCCTGATGATCGGTTATTACTTCGAACCTATAACCCTTCGATGTAACCCCGCATCTTCCTTACGGCCCATACGATGGCGAGACACTCCTGCTCGGTCACCGAATAGATCCTTTCCGCACTATTTAAGCGGCGGCTGGCATAGGCCACCACTCGCTCCTGCCCATCAATGGTCTGCGTTAGTACGGCTCCAATGCCATATTCGCTGGCGTCTGTCTGCAGCACGAATTTCTACCCAAAGTTCGGGCAGACTAAGACAGGTGCTTCCGTCAGTCGCGTTTTCAGCTCCTGAAATGCCTGATCCTACCGTGGTGTCCAATCCCACTTCTTGCTCTTCTTCAGCAAGGATGTCATAGGCTCCACAATATCGGCGAAATTGGGGACAAATCGACGATACCAAGATGCGATTCCCAGGCATTTCCGAAGTTCCTTCAAGCAAGTCGGCGGTAGCAGCTCGCGGATCGCGGCTACCTTATCCGGATCCGTGTGGATCCCTTCCTCGCTTATTACGTGCCCCAAGTAGGCGATGTGCCGCTGAAAGAAATGACATTTGTCCCTATTCAACCGCAGGTCGGCTCTGAGAAATCGGCGAAACACCTCCCGAAGATTTTCGACGTGTTCCTCCAGCGTCGACCCGATGACTATAATGTCGTCTAAGTAGGCAAACGCGTGCGGCTCCATGTCTGGACCGATTACCGTATCCAGGGCCCGCTGAAACGTTGCCGGTGCCGAGTGAAGTCCAAAAGGCATAACTCGCCAGTGGAATAGGTCTCGGCCCGGAACTGTAAAAGCCGTACATTCCCGGCTATCCCTAGCCACGGGGATTTGCCAGTAACCATTCTTCAAGTCCAATGTCGAAATGAACTTGGCATCCCGTAATCGCTCCAAGATCTGGTGGATCCTTGGCAGCGGGTACGCTTTCGGCACAGAGTTCTCATTTAACTGTCTGTAGTCGATGCACATCCGTTCGTCACCGTTCTTCTTGGCTGTGATCACAATAGGGGCGCTGTGCGGGCTCTTAGACGGTTCAATGCGGCCGTCCCTAAGAAGCTCATCTATCTGTTTATCAATAACGGCTCTCATGGTCGGATTCCGGGGAAAATACCTTTGTTTGATCGGGCGCTCGTTGCGCATACCAATCCGGTGCTCCGCGATGTGGGATACTCCGGCCAAATTCTCAAATTTTCTCAATTCCTGCTCCAGGAATTCCTCCACCCAGGGCGCTGGGTATCTCTGTCCGGACTCCGGCTGGTCCGGTTTCTCGGGTTCACGGAGTCGACAATGCCCCAAAGGAGCGCGTTCTGCTACGGCGTTTTCTCGGCGTGATCCTGGAAGTGGACACGCTTCTTGGAGGTGCGAAATGGATTCCGCTGCGCGGCGGTGGCATTAGCCACAGGCAAAACATGGCTCCCACTGCTAGCTCGACTAGCCGTGGGTACCTCCGTATCTAGGGCTGTTTCCATGCTCACATTCCAACTCGCTGCCCGCGGGGCAGGGATCGCCAATTGTCCTCGAACAGTACGCGGCTTGGGTACTGGTCCTTGTGTGGCAGTCGGCCCCTCCTGGGTAACCGTGCCAAATAATCCTTGATCCGTTCCTTCTACTACTTCTCCTTCATGATTCCTCGATGACACTCCTCGGCGTTCCGCAGAAGGCCCGAGTGTGTCTGACTCCTGGTGGCTTGCTAAGGACTTTCCTGGGAGTCTGACTCTTTCACGAACTCCTGGTGGCTTGCTATGGGCTTCCCTGGGGGTTCGTCCCAGTCATGAGGTTTCCTCTTGTACCTTTTCTCCTCGTAATCCCTTTTCTGTATTTTGTTCCTGTAGACTTTCCCTCACTTCTTGCTGTGAACTTTCCCTCACTTCTTGCTGTGACCTTTCCCTCACTTCTTGCTGTGACCTTTCCCTCACTTCTTGCTGTGACCTTTTCCTCACATCTTGCAACTTTTCCAGCATCTTTCCCGCGCGTGCCTCGACCTGCTGCTCCGCGCGTAGACCTGTAGCGCCTATCGTTCCCCGTGTCCGCGCCCATGGCGGCTTGGTGAGCTCATTCGGCATCAAGGGCCTGTCCCCCGCACTGGATGGTGGCTCCGATCCCGCACAAAAAATCTATGCCCAGCAGCACATCGTCCAAAACGTCCGTCATCACCAGCAGGATGGTCGGCGTAGCGCCCTCGTCAGCTCCCGGCATGTCCCGTCGGCGAGCTTGACCTGTGTCCTTATGTCCCTCATATTCCGTTTGTTGTCTAATTCCTTGGCCAAATCTTCACTGATGAAGCTATGCGTAGCTCCCGTGTCCAGGGTGACCATAAATTGTCGCCCTTCCATCTCTATGGCGGCTTGGATGCGTCCCTGGTGTTGGTGGACGGTTCCTCCTTTTAATTGCTTGGGTTTGCTGGGTCCCTCGGGTGATTCCCGGTCACGCGAGGCCCGTTTCCGTTTCGCGAAACCTGTCTTCGGCAGCATTCAGATGCTCGTACTCCTCGTCGTCCACAATCCCAACAGAAAATCAATCTCCGGCTCCGGCATTCTGTCGAGAAATGCCCCGGTTGACCGCAGTTCCTGCATGCCTCCCGCTCGTTTACTGGTGCTTGTTCTAGTGTCGATGCCCGACCCGTATTCGCGTTCCTACTAAAATTTCCCTGCATTGTGTTCGTCTGCGGCCTGCGGGCCGTACGGTCCGCATCCGTGGTGGCGCGAGAAATCGGTGGTGCCCGTGGGTTTGGGTCCTGCTGATTCTGAGCCCGTCCGCTCCTGCGGCGAGTCTCCTCGTGGTCGACCACCAAATGAGTAACAATTGATATTCCGGCAGCATATTATCGTAGACTCGCTCCAACTCTCGTTCCCCTGTGATTCCTGCCCGTCGCATCTGCAGGCGCAGGTCCACCAAATGAAAATGCGTCCTAATTTCATCCTCCAACCGCTGATAATAGCGCGGTGGCAAGAAGAAATATAAAAACTCCCTACGAACCTCCGTCCAAGTGGCGTTCCGTAGGCCACTGGTCCTGTACCAGCTCTCGGCTCGGCCAGTCAGCAACACTATCAAAGCCGGGGCGAGATACTTCTGGTCGATCCGGCAAGTATCGGCCCGTTCTTCGATGTGCTCAATAAAACAAAGCGGATCCGTCGTTCCGTCAAACGAGAGTCCCCACTTGGTCATCCGATCTAACAGTGCGGCTCCCGGGTCCCCATGGTGGTTCGTCGTACGCGAGGGTTCCTCCGTCTTCGTCGGCATGCGTCTTCCTGCAGCCGGAGAAGTACTCCTAGGTAGTAAAAGCGTAAGAGGCGCCGTCGGTGCCGCAGCTCCGGGCGAGTTTGCCTCTGAATCTAAATACATGGGCGACAGCAGCTTTGCGTCCCCGGTGGGAGCGTTCCCAAAGTTCCTCTCCAACTCCACCAGGCGGATTTGTACCGCCTCCGAATGGTCCTGCCGACGCGCAAAGGCCATCAGCCGCGATCGCATCTCCTCCACTGTGCCTCCGCGTTCCAAATTAAACTCAAGAAGAATGGTCTCCAACTCCAACTTCTTGCGATAACTAATCCAAGTGACGAACATGATTCTCTTCTTTTCCTTTTCTTTCTTTTTTTTTCTAACTCTTTTATTTTCGCTGTTTTATTTCCTTGCCCTTCTTTCTCTATTTATTTTCCTCAGTGTGCTTTTCCCTGCTTTCGATTTTTCTTCCTTTGCCTTCCTA
The DNA here is from genome assembly GCA_035046345.1 of Drosophila birchii. Lineage (NCBI taxonomy): Eukaryota > Metazoa > Arthropoda > Insecta > Diptera > Drosophilidae > Drosophila > Drosophila birchii. Next base: position 86,537 of record JAWNOA010000055.1, read on the forward strand.
TCTAATTTCCTTTCCGTTTGTCTTAATTAAATTCATTTTCTTGATTTTATTTTCTTATTCCATTTCATTTAATCCGTTCCTTATTTTATTTTTTCTTCGCTTGCCCTTCTTATTTTTTTATCTACCCTATTTGTCCTTCTTTATCTATTTAACCTTTATCTTATTGTATTTTATTATTTGTACCGTATATTTTTATTTTATTACTAGCTGTACCCTGCCACGCTTCGTTGTGGCATATGGGGTGAGTATGGAACCACCCAACGATTGTCTACCTCAATATCACCAATTCTCATGTTTAAAGTTGCCGAAGTCCCGCCATCTTCAGTTGACCGTCTTCTATACAAAGGATATCCATCGTCCCCTGTTACGGTGTTGGCTGCAAATGCTCGAGGATATCGCTTGGAACACTTCCCGTCTACCATGCATGGTGAACTTGGGTTGAGGGTACCACATGGGCCATGGATCATGTTCTTGATGACAACTGCATGCAAATCCGTATCAACCTCGGCCCGTGGAATCTCAGCGCATATCACATCGTCGATTTCGTCTGGAGTGATTTTATCATACAGCCAGATCAGTATGTGCGCATGCGGCAATCCTCTCTTCTGCCATTCTACTGAATACATCCAGCACCGCACAGATCCAAAAACTCCATGTTTCACAATGAAATCCATCAGTGACTTGAGCTTTTGTCTGAAAACACGGGCTGTGATGTCATGCCTATCCCTAGACGATTGTCCAGGAAGTAACAGCTGCACTATCTCGTCCCAAGCTGGATTGCATGTGAAGGTGATAAATAAGTCCGGACGGCCGAGCAACGAACATATGCCATGGCATCTTGAGCATATTCCTGCATGTGGCGTGGACTACCTATGTATGAGGATGGCAAAATCGTGAGCTTTCCAACGTTGGTTGTATTACGGTCATTCATCACGGCATCCCGCAAATGGATATATTCCTCGGACCGAAGTTTCGTCTGATTCAATCGGAGGAACAGCAAACGTTCTGTTTCAATTTTTGCATACATATCGACAATGTACTGATGAAACAACTGACGACATTTCAATATATGATTGTCATCGGTCCTCCGAACCATTAATCGGTATGAGTAAAAGTTCATCGCGCTGCATTTTTTATTCGTTTCTACACCATTGACTGGATCTACCATCCTCACATTGAAATGATATCCATCGGCACCATCCCAGAAGATGAGTGGATACTGCAAAGCATCGTAACAACGGTGAGTTTCTGCGACGTTTACCAATCGATCGTTTCGTCGATGGAGAACAATATCTCGAGGTTGGAACTGATCCCCGACTATGACAATTGCCTCTTCGTCTATAGTTGGAGCATTGTATCTCCTGATATGTTCTCCAGCAGGCGTTTTGTCTGCATGAATGACAATTTTATGGGTATCCGAAGGCATCATATCGATTGCTGTTTTGAACAAAAGCACCAAATTGTTTCGTTCATGAAAAAGCTTCTGTAGCTGCGAAATAATGGGCCTCTTCAGCGAGGTATTGATTCCATAACGTGCATCGACTTCAGCTCCATCATTACCAATGAAGAACATTTGAAGAAATTTGTGTTCGCTGCCTGGGAGCGGAAGCAGGGAACCGGCTTTGTGATAGATTTGTCCTTTGATTTTAACAGTTGGCATGAATTGCGTAGTTATAATTACCACACCAAATGACGTCATTTGGAAGCAAGAGTTGTATTTCCTAATGTTCGACAGGAAATGCTTCGATTCAGCAGTAGACTTTCCCGGAAGCGCAACACAATCCTCTTGGTTCGTTTTTGAATTTGAGAGCCTGACAGTGTGTGCAGACCTGATGCATCCGGCCAATAACGACATTGCGATTATATCGGAATACAAGACGATTGTATTGCAGGTTTTGATCTGCTGCAAGCTGTAAACGCGCTTCAGCTACCCTTGCCCTGTCGCGTTCATTATTTTGAGAGCGAATCAAATCGATTGCTGCAGAACGCGACTGCCTAGCTCTCAATCGTGTTCGCTCAAGCCTAGCTGCTCGTCTTTCTGCTGATTCCGCGTTGTGCATCTGCATTGCTCTCAGCCGCTCAGTCTCTCGGATGGAGGCCCTCTCTTCGTCAGTCATATTCGAAATCTTACGTCTTTTTGCTTCTGTATTGCGAGTACGACGACCCAAACTCGACTTCTTGGGTGGCATGACTTCGTTTCTTAGTGAAACTGAACAAAAAAATAAAATTTTAATCTCCAATTTCTTCTTTCAATAAGTTGGGAATTATTTCTCATGGCCTGCCTGTAGAGGGCGCAGCAGTAGGGGCACGGGGAAACGCGAAAAAAAACTGATATATTCGCCAACGCAGATAAGCTATCAACATCAAAAGTAGACAATAACCGTGCTGGAACCTCAACGCATGTTGTCTCAAAATTTGGGCTTAAACGGTTCAGAACTTTTCAAGTCTATTAATGATGTAGATACGAACAGAGCATTTTTATATATATAGATAGATATAGATTTATTGTTTAATTATTTAATTATTTTATTTTATTTTTCCCCGTGTATTTTTCTTTCCTTCAGCCTTAATGATTTTCCTTATTTTGTCTCGTTTTATTTTTCCTTTATTTCTTCCCTTCGTTTATTTGATTCCGCTTTTTATTTGTCCTCCCTTTTTTTCTCAGTGTAACCGTCAACTTTCAGTATAATATTTTCGCTGTTTTTTATTTAATTATTTATTTACTGTTTTTTTTTTATTATTTATTTTAGGGTGTAACCATCCTTTGTGTGTTTTATTTCTCTCAGTGTATCCTGAGTTTATTAATTTATTATCCCCTTTATTTTATTTTATTTTATTTTATTATTTCATCTGTTTTATTTTATTTTCAGTGTAGCCCGATTTTATTTTATTAATTCAATGCCTCGCTTTATTTTATTATTTTATTTAATTTATCTCCTTTAATTATTTATTTATTCCGTCTGTTTTATTTATTTTCCGTGTGTCCTGATTTTTATTAAATTTTCCCGGTGTATCCTTTTCCGTTTAATTTACTTTTAAATTATTTAATTTTATTTCGATTCCTTTTATTTAATTATTTGTTCAATTTATTTTATTTAATTTGTTTTATTTAATTTATTTATTCATTTCCGTTATTTTATTTTATCAATTTCTTTTAGTTTTATTTAATCCGTTAATTTATTTTATTTACTTGCGCAGGATCTCTTTTTTTCACAGGATCTTTCTATCAATTTTTTTCTAAATTCGCGGCGATTTAATTTCTTAATTCTCTTCGGATGTTTGTTCGACGAAGAGTATTCATTCATGAAATAAAAAGGGCCAGTATATAAATTAGTTTCCGCCCTGATGGCGGCGCAACCAAGAGCGAAAATCATTAATAGATATATAAATGTATATGCATGTGCATGTATATGTATGTATGTACAACCCGATCTCCCGATCTGCACGTGCAGCGGCGGTTCTCTCTGCTCTGCCGACGTCGGCGCAGGCAGCTAAATAAAATCTTTCTTATTGTCTAAAAAATGCAACTTTGTTGCCCAGTTTTGTCGAAACTGTACTATTCTTCCCCTGAATGGAATTTTTCTATCGTCTTCTGCTCTTCCCCTTGTCTTTCGTTAACGGCCAGAAACGAGGCGCCGTGGTGGCGGCTGCATGTGCGTCGCAATTATGGAAATTTCTGGCAATTTCTAGCCTTTGCATATGCATGCACGTTTTTTTTTTTTTTTATTATTTAAAAGATATAGTAGGAAAATTGGATAGAATAGGTGGGGTAGGAAGAGTAAGTCCACTCCCGCGGGACTGCCGCAAAGCTATACTTCGCGGGGGCGGTTGGCGGTCATGTTGCCGCTCCTCGTTAGCCGTCCGAGCGTCGGATCTGCTCCCGTCGCCTCAGCTCTCTGAGCACGGTTGCTGCCATGTTGGCAACCGCTTCCCAGTTTTCTGTCGGTTATTGCTGTACTGCCGCAAACGTCGCAGTGTGGGTCCGCCTCTTGTCCGAAACTATGCAGGTATGCCTTGAAGCAGCCATGGCCTGTTAGGAGCTGCGTTGATAGTAGTCAACCTGCCCGTGCCTTCTGTTTATCCAGGGATCCAGTTCGGGAATGATTCGATGAGTCCAGCGTCCTGTGGTTGCGCCATTGCATCTCGCTTGCCACTGCGTGAGCGTGCTGCTCCTCTGGGTTGCGCTTCCAGAGTTGCCGGTCCTGCGCTCCGCTGCCAGTAGGTCGATGGGGATTGTTCCAGCAACAACCAATGCGGCTTCTTCAGATACTGTGCAGTAACCGCTAGCGATCCGCAGTGCGCAGCATCTGTATACCGTCTTGCATTGGCGGCTGTAGCTGGCTGTCCGCATGGCTTTCTCCCATATCGGTGCTGCGTACAGGATGGTCGAAGTCACCACCGTTGCTATAAGCCGTCTACTGTGCTGCCTTGGTCCTCGTGTGTTGGCCATCATCCTCGAGATTGCCGCCGTGGCCTTGGATACCTTGGCCGCAGCGTACTCCAGATGGCTCTTGAAGTTCAGCCTGTGGTCGATCATCACTCCAAGGTACTTTAGCGCAAGGCTGGACTCAAGGTGGTCGGGACGACCCGGATGGTCGCCTTTTCTACTGCCTTCCTGCTGCTTATGAGCACTGCTTCCGTTTTGTGCTCGGCGAGCGAAAGCCCGTTATCTGCTAGCCAAGCTCCGCGCTCCTCTATTTCCTTTTCCAGCCTGTTGCATACAATACGCTCGAATATTTTCCCCACCGTGTTCAACATGCAGAGGGGCCGATAGGAGGACGGGTCATCGTTCAGCTTGCCAGGCTTCGGGATGAGGGCGAGCCTTTGCTGTTTCAAGGCTCTCGGGAAAGTCCGCTCGCTGATGCATGTATTAAACACCTGCGCAAAAGGTGTCGGGAACGCCTTGACTAAAGCATGCAGGGCTGCGTTGGGGATGCCGTCGGGTCCTGGGGCCTTGGATACTTTGCAGCTAGACAAGGCGCTCAGAACTTCCTCTTCGCAGGTCGGTACCGGTCTGCCTGCGTTCACGCTGGGCAGTCTTAGTGGCGGCTGGACCGGGAACAATGTAGAGACAACAGCTCCCAACTGCTCCTGCGATGTTGGCGTGGGCTGTCTGGTAAGTTTTCCCATTACCATCTTGTATGCTGACCCGAAGGGTTCCTGGTCTGCCGCGTCGCAGAGTTCCTGGAAGCACTTGCTCTTGTTTTCTATGATCGCTACCTTGAGGGCTCGCTTTCTTTCCCTGAAGCTGGCCTCGTACTGCTCATGCGCGGGGCGTCCCCTGCTTCACTGACACCTCCGCCGCGCAGATAGGCACTGTCGTCTCGCCGCAGCTATCTCCTGGTTTCACCAGGGTACTGATCGTCTGCCGTTTTCCCTGCAGCAGCTCACCATCGCAGCGTCGCAGGCTGCCTTGATTTTCGCGGACAGCCCCTCCGCGCAGGTATTAGCATCCCCTGCGGTTGTGTTGGCTTCCATGTTGGCAAGTAGCGCCTCGGTGTTGAGGGTGCCCGCCTTGTAGGCCATTTGGCGGTTTTGTGGGCTCGGCTGGTCAGCCCTAGTCTCCATGGTGATAGCCGCGTGGTCGCTATGCGTGTATAGGCCGCTGACTCTCCAGCTGGTGTTCCGCGAGAGCTCAGGGTTGGCAAAGGTCAGGTCGATAGTTGACTCTCGTCCCGCCTTGCTGTAGGTGCAACGGGCCCCATCGTTGAGCAGGCATACATCCATGGTTGCGAACGTGTCCAGGAGGATCGTTCCCCGCTGGGTCGTCTTCGTGCTACCCTACTCGGTGGCCCAGGCATTAAAGTCTCCTGCAATTATCACCGGGGATCTTCCTCGGGCATCCTGGGCGATTTCCAGAACTATGTCCCGGGCTTCGCGCGTTGTACAACACAACGCAGTTCTAAAAGCTCCCTGCTCGTGCGTTGCACAACACTGTGGTCAGCTTTGTTTTGTTGTGTCGTCGAGGAAAAACGCGGGGAAAAATGTGGCTTGTGGAAACCAATTGGACCCGGGAGAGTAAGAGGCGAACCGGGAAATAGAAGCGCTCGCTGGATGCGAGAGGGGTTCCCCCCTTGCCTACAATCGCCGGCGGAGGTCGCAAGTGCCAAGGTTTTGGGCACCAGCCAGCCTGCTTGTGCCGATACTGGTACGTACCCGCGTCCCAGATTGTAGCTCCCTAATTGGTTCTTCCTTTCCAGATTCCTTTCGGTCTTGCACTGGCTATCTAACGAGTCGGTTCGTTAGTACCATGCGAGTCTGACATGCATGCACGTGCGTATGTATGTATATGTTTTCCACCGCTAAAAATCTCTTGTTCGGCTGGCGGGGCTTTAAACCGCCTTAGTAAGGATTCTTACATCTCCCCATGTCCTGACGAGTCCCTGCTCGGGCGCTATCTGTAAGGATGCAAAGGCCGAGATATGAACTCAGCGGCCCAGAGTCCCTTCCAGAATAATTTATATTTTGGAAACGCCAGAACATGAGAGAGGCAGAGATTTTGTAAGAGTTTTTAGGGGTGGGTTTTCAGCTTAGAAATTGCGACTTTCAATTGCCCACGCTGGGCGGGACAAAACTTCTACCGGCCGGGAATTTCCAGCTGCCTGAACCCTCCGCTAGAGACTGGAACCGGCTCGGGATCGCCCAGCAGCCTGCTCCCGCGCCCACAACAACCCAAATCTGACCCCGCGGCCTGGTCCGAACCCAACAGCCGCGGCGCGGCGGCTCCGCCTGGAATTAATTCCCGGCGGGCCGTCGCCCCCTTCCATAAAAATTCCCCGTTACTCGCGATTTGCCTGAGGGCAAATAACGCTCTCTAAGATTGCACAGGCGGCCTGGGGAAACCCAACAGCCGCCGCCCGCGCCCGCGCCCGGACTTAATCTCAGCAGCGGGGCGCTCCTGTTCCCGTCCTGCCCAACTCGGCGCCTGGGATTGCCCAACGGCCGCCGACATGGGAAGGAGGGGAGCAGAGGGTGATATGGTTGGCAATGAATGGGTCAAGAAAATAGTCAAGAGCAAGTGTATTCATTTTTAGTTGATTCGCATATCTATAATCTCTTAGCTTTATTAATTGTTCCCTTGCTCTATCTTCCTACTCTTTCCTTTACTTCTAATTTAAGTTTCACATACCCCGAAAATATCTGTTGTTATTGTACAAAATATTTGGCGGCTCTCCTCGCTTACCCAAATATAACTTTAGCCGATCGTGTTTCTTGTTGCTGTCGGTCTTCAGTCCTTCTCTTTCACTTTTACTTGTTCTCTGCACACACGCACTTTGAATCAAAAAAACTTGCTGCTGCTCCTTACAAAGGCCAAATTGCAATTCAAAAGAAATTTGCTGCTGATTCCTCCTGGGGCCAAATCGCGAGTGTTTGCAATTTGCGTGGCCGGTGTGTGGCCGGTATGTGTGGCCGGTGGGCGACCAACGCCCGCGTCCCTACTCCCTATCCTCTAATCCCTATTATTTACAACGTTAACCTAACTTAACCTATGATATGTACAACTTAAAACCTGCTATATACATCATTTAGCTCCTCGAGCGGGTGACTTCGTCACAATATAACTAATCTTACATGGAAAATTCCCCAAATAACACCTAGCGATTCAACGAAAATTAAAATGTACATTAATCCTAAACTAAGTAACGGAACACATCATGTTTGGAATGTTAAATTAGCTGCAATTTAAGAAATCTAAAGGTCTACTTAAACTCTTAAACATATCCCTATGATGACTTAAATTTAGACTTCGAGAAAGATCGATTTGCTCACCTATATGAAATGTATTGCAAATTTTTAAACTAGCTACTATAATCGAAAAGAAAGAAAACTAAAACTCCCATTATCGTAATAGACTTATCATATCAAAACGAAATGGTTAAATCAGGTCCCATTGATGTTAGGATTTCAATTGAACTTAACAGGCCCACTAGTGAAAGTGCTGAAGTATATTGTGAACTGATACATGATCGCTTAGTTGAATATAACCCGTTGAATGGTCTAGTTCACCGGATTTTTTAACAATCAATCAATCAATCATGAGTGAAGACATTATTGCAATTGATGTTCAAGGATTTCTTGGAAATAATAATAAATTTTTTCTAAAAGAAATTGGAGTCGTATTTAAAAACAAGACAATCTTGAATTTTATTGAAATGATTAAAAAATCTAGAAAAACAACTACTTGGTTAACAAAAAAACATCATAAATTTTATTGGAATGACGGAGAATACTTTTTCAAGGAAATGTATTTAGAAAAAAGGAAATAATTTGTAAGGGATACCAAAAAAGGATATTCCAACAAAAATTTTTAAAAATTGATGATGTAATTAACATTGATGAAATTGGATGTCCCTCTCTAAAAATAATAAATGGAAAAGACTTCCCTTATTGTTCATTACATGCTCGAGAAGGTGTCTGCTCACTCAACAATGCTCATAAAATCTTCAACTTTTACATAAACGAAAACTGTTGCTAACATTTTACCATTTATTCATTCATTGTTGCGGAACTGCATGTCCTGGGCAACGCCGGCTAGCTCAGGCTCCCAGGGCGGGTCCGACCCGATGCCCGCAGTCCGAACAATCGATATTTAAAATATCGTACGTCTCACCTACACAAATTTACTCATCACTACAAAACAAAGGTAAACAATCAAAAATCAAAACAAATGGGACGACAACTACGACAATTGGTGGCTTAGACGGAATCGCCACGACGCACCCACCCATCCTGTGGTGCCACCGGTTCATTGAGGGGCACCACCCATCTCCGGCGGACCGGGGCCTACTCCAGGCGGCCTTACGACCGGCTCATCTCCCCCAGGTAAAGATATTTAGTTAGCGTTCATTTTCAACGTTTTAATGACAATTAAATATTTCAGGGTGGCTTACATATAACATAATTTGTGCTGTTTTTTCTACTTCAATCTGCCCCGGCGAAACACTACCCTAGCCTGAGATGCGCTCGCACCGAGACTGCGGCAGCGGAGAAGAAGCGGCTCTCCGCTATGGCAACCGTGCCCCAACCGGGCACTAATAACTCCCAAAATTCACTGATTATCCCTACTGGAGCTCCAAAAGAAATAACAGGGGGTGAGTTCTAGTAAATAAATATGGTCCAGCTTCTTCTAAGCCGAATTTTCTTCCAAATGCAGCGCTCGCGTTGCACAAATCTCCGGCACAAGTGGGAGACGCGGAGAACAAAAATAAATAGAATAAATAGATAGTTTTAACAAACAAGAATTTTAACACCACATAAACCTAATAACAAATTAATAAATAAACTAATAAAACTAATATTGCTAATACTGCAGGTTCCTGTGCGGTGCGCGGCCTGGAAGGCGGCCCGCGACGGCGGTAAATGTAGGTGACCGCAAATGTATGTGACCGCCAAATGTATGTGACCGCCAAATGTATGACTCGGCCGGATCACGCCGGCCCTCAATTGGCACGGACTCACCACAAATCCCGGATATTGACGGCGGGGAGGTGGCTTCTAGTTCCCTGCTGGCGTCTGGGTCTGGGTCCACACCGCTGGCGTCGCTTTTCCTGTCCGCCTTGAAGAACCGGTGAAACTGGAGGTAGAAACTTGGATTTTTCCGGAAAACTCGTCGACCGCTCGGCCTTCACAACGATCGTGTAGAAACGGCCTGTGGGAGCTCTTCCAAAGGAGGCTGGCTGCTGGAGTTTTTCTTTTTTCACAATTTCTGCCAAACCGTGGCCACGTGCCTTTTTTCCACCACCTCAAAAACTCCACTCTCGATTCTGTCCCGGATTACTCTTCCTCCTGCTGGGGAGTTCCCTCTCTTAAATTTCCCGCCATCTTCACCGGTTCGCTCCCGACCTCCCGCACTTCCCCCTCTGACCCTACTCTACGGAACCTAATCGATCTATCGATTGACTCTTTCAGCCCGTTCCGACTGGAAATGCAACACCACCCAAGGATTTGGAGAGATGCTACGGGTTCCGGCGGCTCGACAAGATCATTGGGAGCATTTGGATCGGCGTTTACAGTGCAGTTCCGAACGGTGCCCAACGCGGGGCCCACGCCTTACGGGAAGTACTCCAAATCCGGCCGTCTGTCCTTGTATACCTTGTGTTCTCCTTTTCCAGGTCACACGCGGATGTCCTTGGCATGGTACACGCCCAAACTCCTGCCCTGAAGATCCTCCAACTCGTACGCGTTGCTGCCGACCGCCTTCACCACCCTGGCCTTCAGGAACTTCTTGGCAAACTTGGCGTTAAACTGCTTCCCGAAGTCACTGAGGACGAAGTTCCGGCGGTACACCTCCTGACCTGGCTTTGCGGCGAACACCCTCGCTCTCTGGTCATACCTTTGGCGACTGCGATCGTAAGAGGTCTCCAGGCTCTTACGCACCTTCTCCTGCACGACTCGGAGTTTGTCGGCCGTTGCCATCCCGGCCAGTTCGTGGTCACACAGCGACTGCAGCTTTCTTGCCAGTCGGTAGCTGGAACCATGCAGGAACATGTGATGCCCGAACAGCGTGAAGAACGGCGCTTCGCCCGTTGCCGAGTGGACTGCGTTGCGGAGGGCCACCTCGATCTCCGGGAGATAGGCGTCCCACTCCCGATGGTCGTTCTCCAGGAACCCTCTAATCGCTGCCAGCACGCTCCGGTTCACCCGCTCCGCTGCATTGCTCTGTGGAGAGTATATCGGCGTCTTCAGGTGTCGGATACCGAAACTCTCCATCGCCTGCTCGAAGATCCTGGATGTGAACTGCCGTCCATTATCCGAATGAACCACTTCTGGGACCCCGAACTTGTAGAACACCTCGCTGATGAGGAAATCTACCACGTTCGAGGCTGTCGCGTCTCTCATGGCCTTTAGAAACGCATACTTGGAGAAGTGGTCCACTACGATGAAGATCCAGGCATGCCCCTTCCTCGACCTCGGATACTTGCCAAGGAAGTCGATGTACAGCTTCTGGAATGGTCGATCCGTCTGTACCCGTTCTCCGATCCCGACCATCATCCGGTGGTTCGGCGCCTTCGACTCCTTGCACACCTGGCATCTCCGGACGAACTCGCGCACCTGCAGCACCATCCCAGGCCAGTAGAACTGCCGTCGCAGGATCTCCAGAGTCTTTCCCATTCCGCCGTGAGCTGCCTTTGGGTCCGTATGGGCTCGCTCAACGATGCTGTGGGTCAGACTCTGCGGTATCCAGAGCTTCCACGCCGATCCGTTCACCTCGTCCTCCATCATTGCTGGGGAGACTCGCTTGAAGATGAGCCCGTCCTCGATCCTAAGATCCGGTAAGTTATCCGCGTTCTCCTGCACTTCTCGGACTAACTCCTGGTACTCATCCCCAGCAAACTCCGTGGTCTCGAAACCCAGCAACTCCGTTGGGTCCAGGGAAATCTCCTCCACGCATCGCGAGAGCGTGTCTGCCACCACGTTCTCGCTGCCCTTCCGATGCTCGATGCTGAAGTTGAACCCCTGAAGCTGCAGCGACCACCTTGCCAGGCGTCCTGAAAGGTCCTTCATGGACATCAGCCATTTAAGGCTGGCGTGATCGGTGATGCATGTGAATGGCATGCCCTCCACATAAGGCCGGAATTTCCGGATGGCCAGGAGCGCCGCGAGGCATTCCTTCTCTTCATCTTTGCCGAGAAGAACGCGATCGGCTGCTCCTGGTTGTCCGCATCCTTTTGGAAGAGCACGGCACCCACTCCGATGTGTGACGCGTCACACTGGATGTAAAAATGCCGCTTGAAGTCCGCATGCACCAGGACCGGCGCCGTGGTTAGTGCCATCTTCAGTGCTTCCACAGCCAGTTGCGCCTCCGGACTCAACGAAAACTTCTGGTTCCCCGTTTTCTTGAGCGCTTCGGTTAGTGGCGCCGCCATCGTCGCGAAGTTCCTCACGAAGCGCCGGTACCAGCCAGCTGTGCCGAGAAAAGCGCGCACCTCCTTCATCGTTCTTGGCTCCGGCATCCTCCGGATCGCTGCCACCCTACCCGGATCCATGCGCAGACGACCCCCACCTACGATGAACCCAAGGTAAGCTAAAGACTTGAAGCAGAACTTCGACTTACTCATGCCGATGGTTAATCCCGCTTCCCTTAGGCACTCGGCGACTCGTCGTAGGTAGCGGAAGTGCGTCTCGATGTCCGGAGCCAGTATGAGCAGATCATCCAGGTACACGCACACATTCGATCGAATTTCGGCTGGGATTACTCGATCCATGAGTCTCACCAACCGCTGCGCCGCATTGCAGAGTCCGAAGGGCATCACCCTGAACTGGTAAAGGGGCCTACCAGGGACCGTGAACGCCGTCAACTCCTTGCTCTTCTCGTCCAGCTCGATCTGCCAGAACGCGAATTTCAAATCCACGCTGGAGATGAAATGCGTTTGATCGATTCTGGACAGAATTCCATCGATACTAGGCAAGGGGTAAGCATCCTTCACCGTCACCTCGTTCAGCTTCCTGGCATCTAAACAGAACCTGTCCTTTCCAGGCTTCGATACTACCGTCGTCCGGTTGCTCCATGGGCTCTTGCTCTCCTCGATGACTCCCAAGGCCAGCATCTTATCGACTTCGTCCTCGACCACCTTCTGCTTCGCCGGAGACATCGGATAGGGCCGGTCCTTGAAAATCCGCGCGCCTTCCACTAGCTCAATGGTGTGCTTCTCGAGGCCGGTGGTTCCCAGGCCATCCTTCTCAAAAGTGAGAAACCGCCGCTTTATTTCCTCCAGCTCCCGGAACTCAGCCCCGGATAACGTCCAGGATTCGGGGTCTGGCTTCTCCTCGTCGTCGTCCTCCTGGTCCGCGTAGTGTTCCATCTCCTTAGCGTGGATTTCTTCGGCCTTCTTCACTTGGTGTCCGGCACATGGTCCCACTACCGCCGGCGCCAGACCGAACGTCCGCCAGAAATCGACGCCAAGATACGCCGACTGCTCCAGGTACGGGCAAAGATAGAACAGCACGTCCTCTACCCTTCCGCCATACTCCACCGGTACCTTAATCCGGCCGATGATGGACCGATCTTCGCCCGCGGCCGTTCGCACCATGGAGAAATACGGCTGTACTGGCACGCCCAACGTTTCCACCAGCTCCCTGCCACCTCTGCCCAGCAGACTGACACTCGCTCCGGTGTCCAACAAGCCCGTCAGCTGCTGACCCAGGACTTTTATCTTGGCGAAGGGCCTGGGATCTCGGATCCCACCACGTTTTACCGCTGCGACGACCTCCCTTCGTTTCTCCTGCCGTTTCCGGAACCGATCTCGGGCCTTCCTGACCGAGCGGGAAACCTTCCGCATGCCACTCAGCTGGTGTGCCCCGAAAATCCGGCTCCTTGCCTCCAAATATCGGCGCATTCGCTCCTCATAGGGTAAGTATCTTAGCTTAGTTTTATTATTTATATCCTTATACTTAGTTTCATTATTTGCATCTATATGCTTAACCGTCTCGTCCGTAGGCCTTCCTACTTCGCGGGGTTCCTCCCAGGACGAGCTCCTCCCCAACTCGGTCGTTCGTCCTGCCGTCCGTTTCCCGCACACCTTGGGCATTTGGGGGCGACGGTGTCTGCCTTTCCGCACCGGAAGCAAAACACCTTCCGCAGCTCCTGGTCGCAGTCCCGGAAGCCGTGATCCATGGCTCCGCAGTTCCAGCATCCGCTCCTGAAAGGATTTCGGGGCCTCTCCCGCACCTCCTCTACCTGCAGGGCCTGATCGTCCTCGTACTCGTCCTCGTCCGGCTCTGCAGCAAACGCTTCACTGACCCGGTTCCGCTCTGGCCCTGGGTAGCGCTCTGGTGGCTGGTATTGGGCCCGAGCACGGCGTCCGAAGCTACGCTCCACCTCGAGGCTCTCCTGGCGCAGCTCATCTACCGTAAGTAGCTCCATCGCGTAGATGAAGCGCGCAATTCCCTCTCTCAAGCCTTTCTTCATCACCTTCACCAGGTGCCGCTCCGCCATTGGCTTCCTCAACCGAGACGCAAGGGTTTGCATGGCGTGAAGGTAGTCGTCCACTGACTCCCCGGGCTGCTGCTCCCGCTGCAGAAGCCGATGCATCCGCTGATGCTCCGTCTCGTGGCCCTGGAACCTGTCCAACAGAGCCCTGCGCAGCTGGCTCCAGTTGTCCAGCCGGTGCTGCTGCACGTGGATCCAGAACCACTCCAACGCCCTTCCTGTCAGCAGCGTATGGAAGTTCCGCAGCACCTCCACCCACGGACAGCGCGACTGCCTCTGTAGGTACTCCAGGCGAAACAAGAAGCCCTCAACATGACTCCGCTCGTCCTCGCCGCTGAAGGAGATGTTCCAGCGGTCCACCCTGGTGCCATGGGAATTGCCTCCCACGTCCCAGTTGGCATATAGCCGCTCGTCCCGGAACTCGCCAGCCCGACGGTCCTCCACGCGCCAGTTACGGTCACCGCGGTCGGCGTGCCGCCCCTGCTCCGCTTCCGTCGAGTCTACTGGGCTGCTGCTGTAGGTCTCGCCCAGCTCCGGTGCACCCCTGGCCTGCATGGATGGCAACCGCAGTGGCATCCTTGCCGGCAGCTGTCCGCCCCTGCCTGGGTATCGCCCCGCGAGAATCCGGACCGGTTTCTCTCGCTCGCCCAACTGGAGGTGGTGGCTGCTGCGGTGGCTGCTGCTGTCTTCCCATTGTAAATAGTGGCTGCTGCTGCGGACGTTGGCTCTGGATCCCGCCTGGAACGGGCCTCTGAGGGACAGCTGGTCTCAACACCTCGTTCATCAGCTGCATCATCTCCAGGAACCCTGCCCGCATTTCGTCCCGCAGACTCTGGCTGATCCCAGCCTCCTGAGACTTGCGGTACGTCTCCGCTGCCTGCGCCAGGGCAAGGTTCACTGCTGACTTTGCAGCGGAATCCACGGGCTTGTGGTCGCGACGGCGGTGTCCTGGCCAAACCCATTGACACTCGTGGCGGCGCGTATCCCATAGCCCCCTCCGCATCCGTGGTCCACATCTCCTCTTCCTGGGCTGAGAGACCCTTCGACCTAAGCCCGTAACCGTGCCCTTCTCCCTCTGCCATTTTATTGACCTTACTCCTAAACACCTAACAAAAATAATTAACCTAGAAACCAACACTAACCATTAACGACCAACGATGAATTAATAAATATTTATGTGCAAATTTATAACAACAAATAAGTAAATAAATAATTGAGTAAATAAATAAACAAATAAATAAATAAATATATAAATATATCAATAAATAAATATAGCAAATAAATAGATAAATAATTGAACGAATAAATAAATAAATATAACGAATAAATAAGTAAATATAACAAATAAATAAATAAATAATTGAACGAATAAATAATAAATAAATATATAAATAAATAAATTCGCCTAAATAAATAATTTAATTCTTTCGTTAATACGTTCCTTTTTCTCAATTTCAGGGGAGATGACCGATCGACCGCCGGTGGCCTCCGCGCCAGATTCCTGCGTCTTCAATTGCCCCTTGTCGTCCTCAACTCGGCCGTTCGTCAACTGGTCTAACCTTCAGCTGGGCTGAAGATCGCCAGTTAAGGACCTCGGCCTACCGCAGGATCCGGTAGGGTTTTCCTCGACGCCTGGAGATTCGCGGCTCACCTTCGGGTAGCCGTGCAACGCGCAGCGAGACCTGCGGGTCACGACCTTACCACCAAGATGATTCCAGGAACCCCCATACGGCAGGAAAACCCCTGGACCTGCACATCTACACAATTAACATTGAAAAAAACTACTGTACATGAATATAAATAAACAATCCCTATCTTCTATATCACAGTTTTTATCACAGTTTTTACACGCGCTTCCTGCACGGTTCTGAGGCGCAAGGGATGCAAATCCGTCGCCTTCGCGCCCGGATGCCACCTCCTTGCCACCGCAGAATTACTGCGAACTGGGTCCGGGAGCAATTGTCCGCCTTCCTGCGACACAAGCCTCCCGTTCTGCCAAAAACAAAAAAAAAACAAACATCCTACTCAAAAACAAATGCCTACGCCTTGGCCACCAGTCCACAGGTCCTCGGTGCAATTGCAGGCCGTAAAATAGGCCTCACAAGCCACCGATTGCGGGGCTGATGACCCAGGACGTGGCCTGACGAGACGTCGTCATTTCGCTATCTTTTTTTTTTTTTTGTTTTAAATTTGGGCGCCATATTGTTGCGGAACTGCATGTCCTGGGCAACGCCGGCTGGCTCAGGCTCCCAGGGCGGGTCCGACCCGATGCCCGCAGTCCGAACAATCGATATTTAAAATATCGTACGTCTCACCTACACAAATTTACACATCACTACAAAACAAAGGTAAACAATCAAAAATCAAAACAAATGGGACGACAACTACGACAATTGGTGGCTTAGACGGAATCGCCACGACGCACCCACCCATCCTGTGGTGCCACCGGTTCATTGAGGGGCACCACCCATCTCCGGCGGACCGGGGCCTACTCCAGGCGGCCTTACGACCGGCTCATCTCCCCCAGGTAAAGATATTTAGTTAGCGTTCATTTTCAACGTTTTAATGACAATTAAATATTTCAGGGTGGCTTACATATAACATAATTTGTGCTGTTTTTTCTACTTCCATCTGCCCCGGCGAAACACTACCCTAGCCTGAGATGCGCTAGCACCGAGACTGCGGCAGCGGAGAAGAAGCGGCTCTCCGCTATGGCAACCGTGCCCCAACCGGGCACTAATAACTCCCAAAATTCACTGATTATCCCTACTGGAGCTCCAAAAGAAATAACAGGGGGTGAGTTCTAGTAAATAAATATGGTCCAGCTTCTTCTAAGCCGAATTTTCTTCCAAATGCAGCGCTCGCGTTGCACAAATCTCCGGCACAAGTGGGAGACGCGGAGAACAAAAATAAATAGAATAAATAGATAGTTTTAACAAACAAGAATTTTAACACCACATAAACCTAATAACAAATTAATAAATAAACTAATAAAACTAATATTGCTAATACTGCAGGTTCCTGTGCGGTGCGCGGCCTGGAAGGCGGCCCGCGACGGCGGTAAATGTAGGTGACCGCAAATGTATGTGACCCCCAAATGTATGTGACCGCCAAATGTATGACTCGGCCGGATCACGCCGGCCCTCAATTGGCACGGACTCACCACAAATCCCGGATATTGACGGCGGGGAGGTGGCTTCTAGTTCCCTGCTGGCGTCTGGGTCTGGGTCCACACCGCTGGCGTCGCTTTTCCTGTCCGCCTTGAAGAACCGGTGAAACTGGAGGTAGAAACTTGGATTTTTCCGGAAAACTCGTCGACCGCTCGGCCTTCACAACGATCGTGTAGAAACGGCCTGTGGGAGCTCTTCCAAAGGAGGCTGGCTGCTGGAGTTTTTCTTTTTTCACAATTTCTGCCAAACCGTGGCCACGTGCCTTTTTTCCACCACCTCAAAAACTCCACTCTCGATTCTGTCCCGGATTACTCTTCCTCCTGCTGGGGAGTTCCCTCTCTTAAATTTCCCGCCATCTTCACCGGTTCGCTCCCGACCTCCCGCACTTCCCCCTCTGACCCTACTCTACGGAACCTAATCGATCTATCGATTGACTCTTTCAGCCCGTTCCGACTGGAAATGCAACATCATTCACAATTTGAGAGTCGAGAAGAGAAGTTTACGAAATGTCTGATTCTAATAACAATCTTAATATACCGAAAATTTCGATTTGTTCTATTTTCGCCAAGAACCATTCGCCTAACTCGTAAACCGCAAAGGCCTCAAAACTGTTCTTATAGTAGGAGACCTTCAAGGCCTCTAAAACCATCCTAATTGGCAGACCTCGAGGGTCTGTCGCTCTCTCTCTCTTTCCCCCTCTACTACGTAGCCGCCGACCATCGTCGGCTCATCACAACAGCCGAGACGAAGCCCGGACGACCCCAAACTCCGGAGCAGCGGGAGCCGAATCATTGAAGCCAGTGGACACCCACTATTATACCCTCTCCCCATTTATTGTTAAACCCTCTAAATTTGGCCCAGAGCCCAATAAACGAACAAATTTAAGTAATTACTGTGTAATTCCTCACGCCTTCACCTCTGGGAACGGATCGGGATCTCTTCTAGCAACTCTACCCAACTCAAAAATATAAATTTCTGAGACGACCCTGGCCATCCGCGAGCCCCGGCACACTGACCGTCACAGTGGCGCCCGTTAACAGGTGTAAGAGTTGCGAAGAAGTACCGAGTCCGAAGAGAGGGATATCGAGCTGGGTATACCTCGCAACAAGAGGAGCTGACGGAATACGCAGCAGAGTTTATGGTAGAGCAAGGTGGGACAAACGAGGAGTTAAGTCGAATTAAGTCGAATCGAGGACACTAGGCAAAGGCTTATAGAACATTCAAACACCACCGAGACTATTCTGCTGGGTATGCGGACGGAATGGAATACGCACAACAGAATGCTGCAGAGCAGGAGTGGGAAACAGGGATTTCAGATTATGGCAGTAGTTGGAATAGGGAATCGGGAAACAAAAGGCGTAATAGACACCGGTGCATCACGAAGCACAATAAGTCTAAACCAATACAGGAATCTTCGAAAGATGGGGGAATGGAACGGAACACGGTCAGCAATAACGCTGGCGAACGGTACGATTCAAGACACCATCGGGAGCTTCACAGCGGATATAAGCTTCGGGATCAAGAAAATAAAAATAACATTCATGATACTGAAACAGGTGGCAGGAGAGATACTGCTGGGAATGGACTTCTTAGCAGGAATAGGAAATACGCTGCGATGTGACGAATTGGAACTGGATATCATAGCAACCAACAACCACGAAGAAGTAAAGGGAAAAGAAGAACAAGCGTCGGAGACGGACGAGCCAACGGAGGAGGAAATACAGACATTTCTAGAAGAACAAAGGCAAGTATTTGAGAGTATGCAGGGGGTTAGTAACATCACAAAGCATAGAATCTATCTAAGGGACGACAAGCCCATAAAACAACGATACTACCCAAGAAATCCAAAACAACAAGGGATTATAAACGACCAGGTAGACGAACTATTAGCGCTAGGACTAATCGAACGGTCATATAGCCCCTATAGTGCCCCGGTGGTATTTGTAAAGAGAAAGAATAATGAATGGAGGATGTGTATAGATTATAGGCTATTAAACGAAAAAACGGAGAAAGATGCGTACCCAGTACCCAGAATGAATTTCATCTTGGACCAACTGAGAGGAGCAAGATTTATTAGAACGATCGACTTAAAATCCGGGGCAGATACCAATGGAAGCAGACAGCAAACAGTACACTGCATTCACTGTCCCGGGACGAGGACTGTTTCATTCGGATTAACCACGGCACCGGCAATGTTTCAAAGAGCATTAGACTCGATCATAGGACCGGAAATGGAACCATTCGCGTTCGCTTATCTAGATGACATCGTGGTGATCGGGAAAAACAAACAGGAACACCTGGACAAGCTTCGGGAAGTTTTTCAGAGACTACAGCGAGCAAAACTGAAGATCAACCCGGAAAAATGCCATTTTTTCCAGAAAGAGCTAAAATATCTGGGACACGTAGTAAGCGACAGAGGGATTAGAACCGATCCGGAAAAGGTAGCGGCAATCCAGGAACTACAAACTCCCCGAACAACGAAGGAAGTGCACAGCTTTTTGGGAATGGCATCATGGTACAGGAGATTCATACCCGGCTTCACGGAAAAGGCCGGAGCACTGCAAGATTTACTACGGAAGAAAAAAAGTTCGAGTGGGGGTCACAACAGCAGGTATCCTTCGATAGCCTAAAGGAAAGCCTGACGCAAGCACCAGTACTAGCATGCCCAGACCTCACACGCCAGTTCAAGGTACAAACGGACGCAAGCGACCTAGGGATCGGAGCGGTGTTAACGCAAGATGGACCAGACGGAGAACACGTGATCTCCTATGCAAGTAGGAGGCTAAGTGAGGTGGAAAGGAAATACAGTGCCACGGAAAAAGAGTGCCTCGCGATATATTGGGGAATCCACAAATATAAAATGTACCTGGAAGGCTACCGATTCATAGTGGTAACAGACCATATGGCACTAAAGTGGCTGAACTCAATCGAGAGCCCCTCGGGGCGGGTAGCTAGATGGGCACTCGGCCTTCAACCATTCGATGTACAATACCGAAAGGGAAAGCTGAAGCCGTAGCAGACGCACTATCACGAACACCAAGAGTGGAGATAAAAACGATAAAAGCAACTAGTTGGATTGAACAAAAAATTCAGGATATGGAGAAGCAACCACACGATGAAGAATACAGAGTGGAAGGAGGAAGACTGTACAAAACGAATGGGGACAAAATGGACTCCCAACCATGGAAATTATGCGTCAGGGAGGAAGAAACACACACGGTACTGGCCGAGAACCACAGTACGAAAGAAGCAGGCCACCTCGGGATCTCGAAAACACTAAAAAGAATAAGAGCCCGATACTTTTGGCCCCGACTGACAAGGGACGTGAAGAAATTCGTAAGGGGATGCGAATAATGTCAACAATACAAAATGCCTCAGCAAAAAGGTGCAGGGCAAATGTTGACCAAAATAGCAGAGGTACCTTGGGAAACAGTGTGTGTGGACTTCGTGGGGCCCTTACCAAGAACAAAACACGGAAATACGATGCTGATCGTCATAATGGATAAATATTCGAAATGGGTAGAGCTTGCAGCACATAGACAGACTACAGCGGAAACGTTCCTCAGAACATTTAGGGAACGCGTAATAGCGAGAATAGGTGCACCAAAAGTACTAATATCCGATAACGGAGTACAATTCACCGAGCGCAAGACCAAAACGGCCATGGAAAAGTGGGGAATACGCCAACAATTCACGGCACAATACACGCCACAGGAAAATAAGACGGAGCGCACAAATCGGACTATAAAAACGATGATAGCTCAAGCTACAGGGGATGACCAGACGAGGTGGGACGAAAACCTACCAGAGTTAATGCTGGCCTTCAACAGTAGCACGTCAGAATCAACAAAATACAGTCCAGCGCAACTAATGTTCGGAAGAGAGTTAAGACTACCCGGAGCATTATTCGACAACCAGACCATGGGCTCAGGAATTAGATCGGAAGGAGTACGTAGGAGATGGAAACGACTAAAGAACATCAGACAGGAAGCAACGAACAACATGATGAAAGCGGCGGAGAGGCAACGTCACCATTACAACCTGCGCAAACGGGAATGGAAACCAGCAATTGGCGATTGGGTATGGTGCAAAACACACGCGTTATCGAAGGCAATCGACAAATTCAATGCGAAGTTGACGCCATAATACGACGGGCCCTGGAAAGTTATTAAATTCATATCACCCGTCATAATCCAAACGCGTGACACGAAGTCAAACAAAATGAAACGCGTGTATATAGGGGATACTAAACCCTACGGGCAGGAAAATAATGATAGGAAACTGGCCAATGAGACCCTTGAGGCAGATAATAGGAACTTGTCATCGGTAGCAATCGATAGAAACCTACGACCCTGGAAAAATAACAATCGATTAATAGGACCCCCTGTGCTACTAACCAACACTGGCAAAACCGACGATAACATAAGCCAATCAATTATCGTTACAGAAGACAAGATGCAGCGACTACAGGAAAGCATGAAGAAATTCAAGGCGAGCCATGCCCGACTAGAAGCAGCACGGCACCAGGTGAAGATCCTGGCGGTGGAAGAGGTACCCGGAGGCAGCCGGAGACTGACGCAACCGACCAAGATGGGGCAACAAGCATCGCGGAGCAGCACCACGGCGAAGTCCAGCGACCAGGAACCACCAGCGAAACCAACGGTGGCCCGGACAGGACAAGGTTAGCGAATCGCGCACACCCGGGCAGAATCGGGAAAGCCCGACGAGAGGCGAGAGGACGCCACCATGCACGACGCCAGCCACCACGGGCAAAAAGCAGCCGCAAAAACATGCACGAACATGTCCGCTGGGCAAAGCGGAACCAAGAAAGCTTTACCAGCAAAGGCAGAGACCGCAAATACGGAAGAAAAACCCTCTCACCCTGACCGGTACGCCAACAGCGACGAAACGCGAGCCGGCCCGGGTGAGCACAGAGTGGAGAAGGGACGCAGAGACGACGACCAGGAGAAGGGCCAGATGCAGAGAAACCCAGGCAGCGGAGGACGGCGCGGCGTACCCGACCGGTACGCCGACAGCGATAAAACTCGAGCCGGCTCGGGTGAGTCTGCACTCCGTTCTGCAACGGAGAGGGGACGCAAAGACAACAAGCAGCAGAAGGGCCAGGTACTGGCAAAGCCAGGCAGCGGAGGACGGCGCGGCGCATACGACACCCCTCCTCATCCCGACCGGTACGCCAACAGCGATAAAACGCGGGCCGGTTCGGGTGGGTACAGGGCAGAGAGGGGACGCCAAACCGAGGCAGCCCAGCGCAAACGGCAGCGAGAGCCGACACCCCGGGGAGGAGCCGGGATGCCAACAATGTCCGAGGAGCCACCAACGACCTCACGGCGACCGACGACCGCACGGCGACCAACACCATCGGACGCAAGGTTAAGCTGTGTATGGAGCATACCGGAGGAGCCCAAGGTATCACCGACTGCAATGGCGGAAATCAGGAAGCGGCTGGCAGTAAAAAAGTTTGGCAAACAGCAGGCGTGCCTCGTCCAGGACGGAGATAAGACCTGGAGAGTCACGTTCTCCCGCTCAAACGCGGTGCGAATTGAAGTGCACCAGCGCAAACAAAAGGAGGGGGGAGTGTGACGCCCAGGGGCGCACAAAAATAAAATAAAAGCATGAATTATTATGTTGTATAAAATGGAATGTATATGAAAAATGAATATGTAATGAATATGTAAAATCAAGCATGAATTATTATTTTGTATAAAATGGAATGTAATGAAGAACCAAGAAATAATTATGAATAAAATAATAATACATACGACGGGACAGTCCTTCTTCAAATTTAAATCAAACGCGCGCGCGCGCCCAGGAAGGGTCACACCGATCACCCGAGGCTGGCCACACTCAAAATGATCGATAAGTTCAAATGAGGAAGTCACACTAGACGGCCCAGGGCCGCTATATAAGGCGAGCCAGATCCCTTGAAAGGGCAATCAGTGCGAGCAGCCAAAGCGAGCAACACCTACCAGGACCAGGAGGATCACCGGGTAAGCGGAGAAAAGGCTAAGAAAGGCAAAGGTAACTTAGCTACTAAATCTGGGTCGGAGAACCGACTGATCAGGTCTAACTTTAATCGTACCTAGTAGACCTTAAAGGCCTCACACAGTTTTCTCATATATTGTAGACTTTAAAGACACTTTTCTCATATATTGTAGACCTTAAAGGCCTCTCACACTTTTCTCATATATTGTAGACCTTAAAGGCCTCTCAAACTTTCTCATATATTGTAGACCTTAAAGGCCTCTCACACTTTTTTCATATATTGTAGACCTTAAAGGCCTCTCAAACTTTCTCATATATTGTAGACCTTAAAGGCCTCTCAAACTTTTCTCATATATTGTAGACCTTAAAGGCCTCTCAAACTTTTCGCATATATTGTAGACCCTAAAGGCCTCTTAAACTCTACTCATATATTGTAGACCTTAAAGGCCTCTCAAACTTCTCTCATATATTATAGACCTTAACGGCCTCTCAAACCTTCTGATATATTGTAGACCTTAAAGGCCTCTCAAACTTCTCTCATATATTGTAGACCTTAAAGGCCTCTCAAACTTCTCTCATATATTGTAGACCTTAAAGGCCTCTCAAACTTCCCTCATATATTGTAGACCTTAAAGGCCTCTCAAACTCCTCTCATATATTGTAAACCTCTGCATAGATCTTGCAAGTGAGGAGTGATCACATTCCCGAAAAGTTTGGGGATTGCCGATAACTTAGATCCCCCTCTATAGTCAGGTATCCGATTAGCTGCTTTTTTGTGGAGAGGAATTACAAATGATTCAATCTAAATAGTGGTATTTCTAAGGATTAAACATATAAGGTAAACAATTTAAGAAGGGGGCTACAAAGAGCTTCGACACAAAACCTATGCACGGAGCCCGGTATTCCATTGGACCTGGTGAACATTCTGGCTTAACGTATTGAAGATCATTACTACGAGAGCTTTCGTTTAAGATAGAACTGAATATTAAGTTCCAACTGGGCATATCGGAAGAACATTTCAGTTTTAAGTGTTTAAAGGCAATAATTGTTTTTGAAAAACTTAACAAAAATATCGACTATGGCCTGATCAGAATTTTGTCTAGTATTATTTAATGAAAGGGTCGCGTGAATCCTTTAACTAAACCCTCCATGAGGGCCAGCTTGGCAATAGGCACTGTATTATCCCGGACAACGGGAAGTGCTTTACTGCGAACCCGTCCGCGGCAGTGTCTAACAAAGGCTTCTGTTGAATTCCTTTCCCTCAAAAACAAAAAGAAGAAAATGAACCATTAGCCAAATTACGTCGATCAGGTGCTGCACTCGATTCAGACACGGGCCTTGAGAGCGTGCAGCTCGAATTAGAGGAGGAAAAGAGTCTTCTCCAATCGCCAAAACCAAGCACCAGTTCCATGCGCAAGGTCGGGCCAAAACGGTCAAGCGAGGGGATGAAGGCGAAGGCGCCGTAGAAGTCTGCCCACACGATCCAGAGCCAGCTTTGGCCCAAAGCTAATTTCTTCCAAGAGAAGAAGACAAAAATAGCCTGGGCCAAGCAAAAAGTCAAAGAAGGCAGGTTACAGTACGCCAAACTTCATCTCCAGACGCCAACAGGCAGATTTACCAACAAGGTGAAGAAGATGCTTGCCAGCAAAAGGTAACGCTCCGCGGCCCAAATAGGCAGGACCACCACCCAAAACGAAGAAGCCTTAGAAGAGGACAGCGAAGGTCAGTGAGGTGTCCAAACGATACTGGCTCGTCACTCTTATTGACCGAAGCGACGACAATGGAAAGATGTCCAAAAAGACGGTGCACGCGCGACTCGTCGAAGCGCTTTTTGAACGGATTGAGGATGACTTCCTTGCTCCCATGCCTACAGTTGATGGTGCGGGGTGGCTAAATGGTACGAATGGTACAAGTCTCAATCCATTCTCATTAAGAAACGATTTTTATGTAAGAATCGGGTTTTTAGCGATAAAAAAGTATTAATATCAAACTAACTAAAATAAATAATTAAAGGTGAAATGAATATTTTTCAGATCTTAACTTATCTTTAAAAA
Organism: Drosophila birchii; assembly: GCA_035046345.1. Lineage (NCBI taxonomy): Eukaryota > Metazoa > Arthropoda > Insecta > Diptera > Drosophilidae > Drosophila > Drosophila birchii. Next base: position 111,694 of record JAWNOA010000055.1, read on the forward strand.
TATGCGCTTATTAATCGTATTATGATTTTTATTTCTCTTATAAGGGAATCCCACACAGTACATCCGTTTGAAACAGTATTTTAGATTTTAGATTTTTAGCAGATGTGAAACTCGTATTCTCATTTGGGCTACATCTCCATCCTCCATCCGATTTGACATCTTTTCGAAAGCTGTCACTCATACAACACGAAGAAAATGTGTATAAATATGACAGATTTTGCTATTTTGGCTATTGTACAGCAGCAAACCCTGAAATTGGCGAAGGCTATAATATCAGTTAGCTCAAGAGAAGAGCACGATTATGTTAATGTTTTCGTTGAATTTTGGAATTACGAAAAAATTTTATTTCGTTTTACAATTTTTCCTGGTTTTCAGCCATAATTTTTCAAGTATCTTGGTCTACTGCGTCTGCTGTGTCCGGAGCTCGCGAGTAATTTCTACCGGCTCAATGTCTTAGCTCAGCGCTGTGTTCCGCTGGAGAAGGAAGAATTCTCTGGCCCCACTTTTATATCTTGATTCGGAGCTTTCATTTTGGAAATGCACTAATTCTAATGTTCTAACTGTCAATTTTGAAACATTTTCACCGGGAATAAGAAGAAATCTAAGTGGCTTTGAAAAACTATTGTCATCAAAATGTTGATGTTCACGGGATGTTACCGGATGTTACAGTTCTAAACTCTCTAATTTCTCACTTGTTCGTCCAATTCTTGAATATTGTTCCTTTGTACGGTTTTCCCAATATGTGAAGTATTAAGATATTATTGAATCATTTCAGAAACAATTCCTTTTGTTTGCTCTTCGGGCATTTAACTGGGAGCCACATCGTTGCCTTTCTTCATACACCGACAGACTGCGCCTTTTAAGCCTTCTGACTTTTGAGGATCGTCGAGTTTGCCACGTGATGTAATTTTCCTGATCAAGTTAATTAATGGACATATTTTCTCTAACTCACACATATGTTTTACTAAGTTCCAGGGCTAGGTTGTACCTAGCAAAAGAAATGGTCAAAAAGCAGTTCAGAAATAGCGATATAGCTCCTGAGCCTGACGTCGCACATTCCATCTGAAATTTGAAAGGGGAAAGATTTGTCTTTTATTTAAGCCCAATTTCAACGTTTGTATAAGAGCGGTTTCTGCGTTGTTAGCGTTTAAAAAGTGCCAAAATAGGCCATTTTTGGGTTTCGAACTAGCAATATACAGACCGAGATCTTTCATAATCTGCAGGTTTTATTCCCCTTAAAAAAAGGTAAATTGTTATCGGTCTGTGTTATTACTTTCTGTTACATGTTGAACCGTCCATTGACCTAAATGTTCATAATATATTAAGACAACTGTACACCGAACAAACACACAACCTATTGTTTTTGTGGCGCTTAGATAAAAGCTTTTATTTTTTCTCGCACGATCTCTGTTTTGATCAATTCCTTCGTAACGCGATTTGAATATCTTTTATTTGTTTTTTTTCAAATATTCGTGCGATTTTACTCAACAAGTCATGCATGTTGTGCAACTGAATGCCCAAACGGTTGCAACATAACTTCGCGTCAGGCCACTGTCTTTTATTGCCTCTGTGACAGTATCGCCTACCCTGGCTTCGCGGGTCTTGGGCATATCGGCGCGCGAAGTGCGGATCGCTTACGAGATCACACCGGATAGGATTGGACATGACCGAGCTACCTAAATACTAAATCCAATACGAGGACTTTTATGAGGCAAACTCATATTGAGTTTTCCAGTCGTTTCCAGACGGCGGTGTCCCACTTCTAAAGTCTAAAATTGCTAGGTTATTTACACAACATTAACATGAGTAAGTACCAGTTCCTTCAAGCCCCTTTCACAGTTCAGCCCACGAAACATATCTTCGATATCACCCCGGCTGTGGTTGGCGACTCTTGTGTTGCTGCAGCACCTGGACCAACCCAAACTGCGGCTCATGAATCTTTATTTGCTAATGTCGCTGTACCTTCGAGTCGGCAGCCGGTTAATGCTGACCAGACTTCCGCGTTGTAACCGCCTTTAATGTTTCGGCAGTGAATAGCAACAGAGACACTCATCCTGTGATACCGACGGTCTCAATTTCATCGTCTTTTTCACCACGCCTGGATAACAACACTAAAAAAAAATGAAGTTGCTCAGCGAAAACCGACGCCACTAGCCGGCGTTGCTCAATCAATTCAAATCAATTTCGTTACGAATTCAAGAAAAATTTAAAAAAGTTAATTTTCTATGGTAAACAGGAGCAAATCTTTTAGGCTCCATATTTTTTAAGTGTACATTTTTTCAAAATTCTAAAAGGTGGGCAAACATGGGCAAACGAAGCTATTGCGATTGCCAAATAAAAAATTGAAAAAAGTCAACTTTGTATAAAAAAAAAAAATGATGTAAATTTACATTACTTGATATTTTCGAAACCGGAAGTGGAAAAAAAACTAAAAGGTGGGCAAACACAGGCAAACGATGGACAATCGATTTTACCTTTCATATTAAAAAAAAAAAATGCGATCCCAGCTTCTTTAAGTTCCCTTACATGACTCTAATGTTCTCATTCCCTCTGTCCCTCACGATTTCATTCACGGACTTATTTACCTTTCATTAGGTCAATTAAACTATGTTAAGAGCAGTTGTGACAAAATTGTTTCTGTATCTCGAATTGATCCTCTCTCTTGTCTCAAAGATGTTTACCACCCTACCATAGAGATAATACTTGAAGCCTCGGCTCCTTTATTGCCATATGCTGCTGCTGATCCAGTAACGTTTCACTTCTTTCGCTGCATATGAATGCTCACAATCTTTAACTGAGTGGATCTTTTTCAAGAATACTGACGATTCCTCTAACTTGATTGAACGCTTTTACGACATTTTATATTCTTGTTTTTATATGATTGTCCCATAATTTCCCTCTCCTGTTACTTAACAAAAGCCACCCTGGTTTTCCCGTCGTCTTTCGTACTTAAAAAATTTGAAATCCAGACCCTTTAAAAAATTCAGTCGAGCTAAACTACAAGCCGCCCATGCCAGGTAGTTGGTAGCTCGCTCTGACTTCTTGACTCATAACTCCGAACGCTACAAGAATCACTTGAATCGATGCATAAGTGAATTTCAAACAAATACGAAGGAATTTTATGCTTTCGTGAATTCAAAGCGTAAATCACAGCTTTTCCCTTTCCGTCATCATCTCAAATATGAGTTTGCTTTCTCGGAACTTGAAATAGCTAACCTATTCGCAAAATGTTTCCCGTCTACTTACTCTTCTACTTGTTTCGATTTTACATCCTTGTATATTCTCTTCCGCATTCAAACTGCATTTTTATGCTCACAATCAGAGAGGACGATGTTCTTCGGAACCTGAAGTCCCTCAAGCCATCTTTTTCTTCCGGTCCCGATTTTGTGGCTAGTTGTATATTGAGAAACAGTGCCAATGCGTTATGTAGTCCTTTGTCAAAGCTTTTTCAAATGTCTCTGAAGTTATCGTTCTTTCCTGACATTTATAATTTCCCTTTATAGAAAAGAGAATAAGTTAAACAGAGAATTATAGAGGCATTGCTAAACTTAGTGCGATTCCCAAGCTTTTCGAACTCTTAATTACTGCTCAACTACAACACCAATGCAGTTCACTTATCTCCTCCTCGCCGCATGGCTTTATAGAACAGAGATCTACCACAATAAACCTTCTGTAGTTCTGTGCTGTCATTGGAAATTCTTTTAAAGACTATACCCAGACAGACATTATCTTCACTGATTACTCACTCAGTAAATCAGCAGTTATTACTGAAAAAACTTTCTTTATTGGGCTTCCCTCCTTTGTTGACCTGCTGGATTGCCACATATCTATCTAACCCTACTCAGAGAGTTGCTTTTAAGGGTGCGTTTTCTGACATTGTGCACTTTTCTTCTGATGTTCCACAAGGGAGCCATCATGGACCTCTTCTTTTTATTTTTTTAGTAAGGACTTGCCTGATGTTGTTGCTCATTCCCAGGTAACGATTTACGCCGAAGATGTAAAATTATGCTTCTACAAACTGATCTGAACAACATGCAATCTTGGTGTACCAACAATTTGTTGGTTCTCAACAACTCAAAATGCATATCCATGTCTTTCTATCGGAAAAAACTTCTTCCTTGTCAATTATTCTCTAGGGGCAAGTGATCTTGAACGCATCCATTCAGTTACAGACCTTGGAGTTTTGTTTACCCACAACTTAAACTTCAATGAATATATCAGTGTAATTGTTGGGAAAGCTAAGGGCGTCTTTGCCTTTGTTAAGCGCTGGTCTAAGGAGTTCGACGATCCCTATACCCCTTAACTACTATTCATCTCTCTTGTCCAGCCCATTCTCGAATACTGCTCGTGCGTATGGCCTCCCCAGTACGCGAAGTATCAGGACCTTATTAAATCGGTACAAAACTTCCTTTTATTCGCTCTTGGCGGCTTAAACTGGGATCCACACCGTCGTCTACCGGTTTACATGGATAGACTGCGGCTTCTAGGCCTGCCTTCGCTGAAGGACCTGAAGAACCGTCTGAACTGCCATGGCGTGATGTTTATACATAAACTCATACACGGTCACATTTCTTCTAGCTACCTCCTAAATCTCGTAAGGCTCTCAGTCCCTACTAGGCCTTCCCGCCATTTTCGTCCCATTGCCCTGTATATTTGTAGGGCTAATATTGAGATGCTTGGATTTTTCGTGTTTTATGTTCTTTGTATAATAAATATTATTACTTGTTACATGTTGAGGTGTCCTTAGATTTTAATACAAACTCTGTACTACGCAGCCTATCGTTACCTCTGCCCACCTGATGTGATTCGGAGCACATCTTTAAAAAACACTCAGTTCTTCAGTCAGAGGCAAGGGTATGGCTTTACATGGCAGTCATTTGCAATTTTTCTTAATAAATAAATAAATATTTTATTCTTATTTAAAAGTTTTTCTTTTAAATTATTTTAAGTTATCAAGATTTCTTTATAAATCAGACTGGCAAGCGACGTCCTTATATGGCACACAAAGCTTACAGTCATCCGCGTACATAAGAGTTATTCAGAACTTCGGGTAAATCGTTAATTAATAATGTAAACAACAGGGGACCCAAGTCTCTTCCTTGCGGGACACCTAAGGAGATCTTGAGAACATTAGACAGGTTTTTTTTTTAAAGGGACTTTTGCGTCCTACCAGTCAGATAACTAGAGGTCCACATAAAAAGATCAATTGGAAATCCCACTATATCTAGTTTCCTGACGAAAAGAGAATAAATAACAGAATCGAGTGCTTGGCAGAGGTCAGCTGAGAGATTCCTCTATATTTGGTGGTCTCCGGTTTGTTGCCTTTTTTGTGGAGAAAAATCGAATGATTCCTTCCAAATAAGGTGCCAGTGCGAAGATTCTAAGAAAAAAGTAAACAATTTCAGAAGGGTAGAGCAACGACATAATATCTAAGGACACAGCCCACTATTCCGTCGGGACCCAGCAATAAACTGGCTTAACACGATGAAGATCTAAAAGAAGAGTGTAATGAGATGCAATCCGTCACACCAATTTATTTAGTATTTAGTTATTTATTTATTTTTGTATTTATTTTTGGTAGCGCAGCAAGGGTGCCGCTTCATCCGTTTAAAGGTATCTGATCTTACAATACTTTCTTATGAGTTAACAAAGGCTCTGTCTCGTAGCTGCGCTGCCAACAGTGGCAGCGAAGAGACGCTTATATACATATATTCTTAAGTATATAAATTAAGTTATGCTCGCTGAAAATGGAGCGCGATGGAATATGCGGAACATTTGGTATGTGCATAAAACTTGCCCGTGTCAGTTATACTGGCACTTGCACTTTCCGTTAGCCGGCCAATGTAACATATATAGACTTGATCGGATATCGGCGGCTGTTTATGCAATTAACTGTTTATTAGCTACTGTGCAACAGTGTATGAGGTACAGTGCGCATTTGATATGTGTGCATACTACATCGCCCGCCTTTTGAAAAATAACGTAATAATATAAAGTTATTTTAGTTCCATCTTAATTTTAATAAAACGTAGTGTAGTGTACATTACAAAAATTCATGTTATTATTACATATTATGGTATGATTTTACTCTTTATGAACTATTTGTGTTTTATTCCTATCGGGTGGTAAGGGTGCATCAGACCAAGGCAAGATCAGCAGAGACTCTGCTGATGTATATTCCTTGGACAACTGAAGCATCAAGTCGGCTCGTAGGTGGATATCAGATTGATAGACACCACCTTCTCCTCGGAGAAGGTCCTCCGCGTGGTACCTCCGGGAAACGTACTACGGTACGGCTACGGCTACGCGCTTGCCTCGTCAAGCAACGCGGGCGTTTATGAAAACGAGAACAACCAACAATTCCGCTTCGGACCTCGTGGGGGAGGTAAAACCCCGAACCATCTCCGAAATCGACGAAGATGAGTTGCTGCGCTCGGATGACGAGACACTGACTCCGTCGAGTTCGGTGGGCAGTGCCAAGTCAAGCACTCCCCAAACGCCACGACCACCCACCACAACCAAGGCGAGCCACGCCAAGGTTAGTGGGGCTAGCGAAAAGACAAAATCGCTAACCCACCAACAGAGGAAAGCGCAGGTCAGCAAGGCCCGCTTCATTCTGGCTAAGATAGCTAAGAACGAAGAGGAGGGCAAGGCGGACCAGCGCGACAAAGAGGACAAGTCCCGATTCCAGGCAGTGATCGAGGACTTTGAAAGATACGAAAAGGAGAACCCAGAAGCATTCCTACCTCCCCAGGCGAAGCGTAATCGCTCCCAAGAGGTGAGCGAAAGAACTCCGAAGAGAGCGAAGGATGCCAAGGGGGCTCCAAAAGCGACATCATTTGTCAGGCCGGCGAAGAGTTTCAGCGAGGTGGCTAGAAACAGCCTTGCCATGGCACTGGTGGATGAGCTGAATGACGACGGGCGCCTGCTGGCGGAGAAATAGGAGGAGGTCGAGATCCGACTGGCGGAGATGGTAACAGACAAGTTACTATCAGAGCCATCGGGTCCGACACCCTCCTTTGACTCCTCAGACATGGTTAGAGGGCACCGAGTAATCAGATGCGACGATGAGTCTTCAAAGGACTTCCTGGCGGCATGCGTTGCCAGCATAAGCAACGCATGGAAAGGGCTACGCATTAAGCTAGTCCCCGCGAAGGATATCCCGAGAAGGCCCAGAGCTCGCATCTGGCTACCAAAGGGGCTAACTAACCACGACAGGGTGCTGCAGACGTTACGAGCACAGAACCCAGATGTCGATATGGAGGACTGGGCCATACTCAAAGCTGAGAGGGAGATGAGAACAAGTCAGCCTTTCTTGTTTCTCATCAACCGCCGATGCCTGGAGCAACTACAGAAGTCCGACCACAAAGTGCGGTACGGAATAAGGAAGGCCAAGGTCAAGGTCTTCCTGGCCGAGCCGGACGAAGCCCTCGAGGACGACGTCGATGATACCAACAGGCTGTTGGACGACCTAATCATCGACGACGTCACCCCAGACACATCGCCACAGTAATGCCGAACGTCGTCCAGATTAATTTGAAGCGGAGCTCTCACGCTTCAGCGAATCTGGCAGTTCTTCTCCGCGAGAAGAACATCGACATCGGCCTCTTACAAGAGCCATGGATAAGAGACGGACAGATCTCTGGCGTGGCGACTAAAGGATATACAACTCTATATACGAACTCGACAGGTAGGCCGAGGGCAGACCTAGCAGTGGCCAGGTTTGAGACGGCGGATGGGACAGCGATATTGATAACCTCCGGCTATATGGCCCACGACGAGAACGCACCACCAGATGCGGTCATCAGGTTGATGAAGTGGGCTGAAGAGACCAAGACGACGCTAATCCTCGGGTGTGACGCCAACGCCAGGCACACGCTGTGGGGAAGTAAAGAAACAAACGAAAGGGGTGAGTCTCTTTTCGATAGTATTATATGTCGTGACGTCACTATCTGTAATAGAGGGGATATACCAACCTTCATTTTTTCAAGCACGGAAGAATTTCAAGGCTGGGAAGAAGTTCTTGACATAACTCTCCAAATGGAGAACAGCGGGTACAAGGTAGAAAATTGGAGGGTTTCGACACAGAACTCTTTGTCAGACCACAGGTACACATCTTGATGCCGATGCGCGAGACGACACCGAAACGCAACCCACGTAACACAGGCTGAAACAAATTCGCCAAAATTGTACAGACAAAGACAAAGCACAGGAGGATCAAAGTCAGATCCGACCCGGAAAAGATATACAAAGAAGTTGAGGACCTCACAAATATCCTCAACAACGCGTACAAGGAGTCATGCAGAATCACATACTCCAAGAAGCAATACCCACAATGGTGGAGCAAAGAGCTAAGCGAGCTCAGACGTAAGGTCAGGAAGACCTTCAACAACAGCTACGGAACCAAAGACTGGGGACCGTACAAGGAAATACATAGAGAGTACAAAAAGGCGATATACGTAGCCAAGAAAGAATCTTGGAGCAACTACTGCGAATCGCAAGAGGGAATAAAAGATATAGGTTGAGCAAAATACTAGCAAGAGGGCAAGCAAGCCCCTCACTTATAAAAAGACCTGACGGCACAGGATCGACGTCAGCTGAAGAATCATTAGATATCCTGCTGGACACTCACTTCCCAGGAAATCTAAGAATAAAACCAACAGCAACGGATGCCCTAAGGGCAGTCCAACAGCCACAAGTCGAAGAGATCGCCACTAGGGAAAGAATCCACTGGGCGATAGACTCTTTTGACAAATACAAGAGTCTAGGTCCGGACGGAATCATACCAGCAATGCTGCAAACAACGAAGGAATACATATGGAACTGGCTGCAGGCAATCTTCCAAGCATGTATACAAGCAGTACACATACCGCTTTCATGGAAGGAAGCAAGAGTAGTCTTTATACCCAAACCAGGAAGAAGAGGGCCCATCCTAGCCAAGGATTACAGGCCAATTAGCCTGACCTCATTCCTTATGAAAACAATGGAAAGGATACTAGATATCCACATCAGATGCAAAATGGAGAAAAACCTTTCGAAAGCCCAGCACGCTTATCGAAAAGGCAAATCCACAGAAACGGCGCTACACGAAGTAGTACAATACATAGAGAAAGCTCTGCTGTTCAAAGACTACACGTTGGCTACCTTTTTAGATATAGAAGGGGCTTTCAGCAACGTAACCGCGGACTCCATCCTGAGCTCGCTCAACAAAATAGGAGTTGAAGGAGGCATCAGGTCATGGAAAGGCGAAATGCTAACGAGCAGGAAGATAGCAGCCGAACTGAGTGGCACTCATCACACCAGGTTTGTGAAGAGGGGCACACCTCAGGGGGGAGTTCTATCTCCATTGCTCTGGCTGATCAACATGGACGAAATATTGAAAGAACTCAATAGCAAAGGAATAAAGGTGGTAGCCTACGCAGACGACGTAGTCATACTCACCACAGGACCATTTCCCGATGTTATCTGTGAACTGATGACAAGGGCACTCACCAAACTGAACACATGGGCTAAAGCCTGTGGACTAGGCATTAACCCGAGCAAAACGGAACTTATGCTCTTTACGAAAAGAACAAAGATCCCCCGGTTCACAAAACCACAGCTAGATGGAATAGAACTAGAGCTATCACAACAAGCCAACTACTTGGGGGTGATACTGGACACAAAATTATCATGGAAAAACAACATCAACGAACGAGTCAAGAAAGCGAGTATATCATTCTATTCGTGCAGAAAGATGTTTGGAAAGAACTGGGACGTACACCCCAAGATCAATATGGCTCAACACAGCGGTGGTGAGACCCATACTGACATACGGATCTAGTATGGTGGCCGGCACTAACTAGGGCATATAACAGACAAAAACTCACAAGGATTCAAAGATTCGCAATTCTGAAAGCTGTCGAACTCTCAGAAAACCGAGACCTCAAGAATATCAAAGTTAGGATATACTCGAATAGCCAAGCGGCTATAAAATTTCTCGCATCAGCAAGAACAACTTCGACTCTAGTAGCCCAATGTAAGGAGGCGCTAAATAGACTCGCGGAAGATAACACGGTACAAACAGTATGGGTACCGGGACACAACGACATTCCAGGAAACGAGAAAGCTGACGAGCTGGCCAGGCAAGGGTCAGAAAGGAGCTCAGACACCGCAAACATAAAAATCTCCCTGAACTCAGTCTAGAGGGAAATCCTCGACCATTTCAAACGACTAGCCAGCAAAGAATGGTCAACGATGACTGAGAACAGAAGAACTAGGATATGCTGGCCAGAATCCAATAGGAGGAGGACAGCAAACCTGATCTCCAAAAGCAAAAAGGACATTAGAAGAATAACGACAACTCTTACGGGGCATTGGCCAAAAGGCACTCATGCCTGTAAAATAGACCTACCCCACAACACATATTGCAGAAGCTGCAGGAAGAAACCGAGAAGGAGACACCGGAGCACCTGTTGTGTCACTGCCCGGCATTCAACAATCTCAGAGCCCGACACTTCGGAGCCCACCAGCTAGGGTCGCTAAGGGAGGTGGGAAGGCACCTCACCACTTTAACCTACCTACCTACCTTTATTCCTATCACTGGAGATTATGACGTTATCTCTTTCTCCAATGTCTTTAACAGTATAAGGACCTGTATAATTAAAGTCTAGTTTGTGTCCAGCAAAACTAGATCTCCTATATTGAGGTGAATATCTCTAGATTTCATATAATTATATAATTGCTTATTTTTAGTCTTATTATCTTCTATCATTAATCTAGCTCGTTTATAGACTATTTCCAATCTAAGTTTAGATTCTTTAGCATAATCCTCTATATTATATAGTGGTTCGATTCCATCTATACTATTAAGTGTTTCGGCAAATTTGAAGTTTTACCAAAAACTAGCTCGTATGGACAATAATTGTGTGCCATAGAAGGGGTTGTGTTGAAACAATATACAAAGTATTGAACACCATGTATCCCAATCTGTTTTATCAATTGAGATATATGAACGTATGAATTCATTAAGTGTTCTGTGGCTTCGCTCCACAGTTCCGACTGTCTGGTGGTGGTGTGCAGTTGAATTTATGTTTTTGATATAACAGTTTTTACATAAATTTTTAAATATTGAATTTTTTTATTCTGTTCCCATGTCCGTAATGAACGTCTTCATTGGACCGTATTTTAGAATAAAATCTTCAAATATAGCTTTTGCTACTGTATTTACACTTTTATTTGGTGTTGGTATTGCTACTAGGTATTTAGTTAAATCGCAGATGAGTATTACTGCGTATTCGTTACCATTATTAGATTTTGGAAGTGGACCTATTGTATCCACAATTATCTGTATTGAATTGGATCATCATGGAATGTAAACAGTATTGTTTCTTTTTCTTTATCATTTTTTGATAATAAGGCACCGGCTTGAGTAGCGCTAGTCTTAAAGATTGTAATATTTTATTGCCCATAATTTTAAAGGATTCTATTGAGATGGTATCAAAGATCTTTTTGCTCGGGGCCATTGAGTTGGCTGATATTGAGTATACCGGCATCCTTTTCAAGCCTTTGCAAGAACTGACCTAAGTCGAGGGTTCCATTGGTGTACATATCGCTAACGTCAATTCTCTTCGTGTTTTAGTAAACATAGAGAATCTGTTATTCGCAAGGTCACTACTTTTCCTACCTCGTTATTTACAATGACTTCGTATACGTTGGGCTTAGAAGCATTAGTAAGACTTTGCGTGTGCAAATCTACTTTTTCATTTCCTGCGTAGGAATTTTTGTTTACTTTGATTGCTGTTAGTGCCTTTAAGAATCATATTGTTTGATGCGAGATAGCGCATCGGCTACAAAATTATCTTTACCCTTTAGATACTCTACCGTAAAATTATATTCCTCTAATTCAAGTCTCATTCGTGTTAGTTTGGAACTGGGATTTACCATTGAAAATAAATAAGTAAGTGCTCTGTGGTCTGTTTTGACAGTGAAGTGTTTACCACATATATATGGTCTGAAATGTGTTATTGCCCAATTAATAGCTGCTAATTCTTGTTCTGTAGTGCTTTTGTTGCTTTCACCTTTTGTAAAGGATCTTGATACGTATGTAACTGGAAGTTGTAGTATATTTTTGTTTTGAGTTAGGACTGCTCCACAAGCGTATTTGCTTGTATCTGTGATTATGCACAATTCTTTGCTAAAATCTGGATATTGCAACAAAGTAGGATTTACTAGTACTGATTTAAGATGTTCTAAGGCTTTCTGACATTCTTCTGTCCATTCCAATTTTTACATATTTTTTACATAAACGCGTTATGTTTCGAGAGTATTCAGCGAAATTTTCTATAAAGCGTCTGTAATAATTGCAAAATGCAATGAATCTTCTAGCGCTGTCAGCATCTTGTGGGACTGGATAATTTTGGATGACGTCGTATTTCTTGCCGTCAGGCAAGATTCCTTTATCTGTGCATTTATGTTCTAAGATAGTAACTTCATGCATGAAAAATGAGCATTTTTCAGGATGTAGCTTTAGGGTGTGCTGCCTACATTGTGACGCCCAGGGGCGCACAAGAAAAAAAAAAATAAAGCATGAAGAATGAATATGTAAAAGAATCAAGCATGAATTATTATTTTTTATTATTATATGGTACACTCAAGTGGCTCTTATGAAACCAGGCACGTGCCTGTTAGGGTTAGGTATTAGTAGACGCGATGGAAAATAAAGAAAAGAATGCGAGGAAATAAACTACCGGCGAGCAGCCTGAGTGTTTGCGTGCATGCGATCTAAGTGGGTAAGGATTAAAGTTTTTAGTTTAGGAAGACTATCAACATGTGAGATCACCGAATACAAATCATTATAACTTGCACACAGTACTCTAAAGGGATCATGCAGTTCATAGGAGGTTCTACAATGGCGCAAAACTAAGGGTATGTACGATCTAGTATTTCTACTGGGAACATAGAAATTTAGCTGACCTAACAAGTCAGTACTTTCCACATCGCCGTGAATAAGGTTATAAATAAAGGTAATTCCAAGCATAGTTCTACGATTAGCCAAGAAGGGTAAGTTAATTAGGAGAAGTCTACTATAATAGGAGGGTAATCTCTGTTCAGCATCCCAGTTTAAGCCGCGTAAAGCGAAAAGCAAAAAGTTCTTTTGAACCGATTCGATGCGTTTACTGTGGACCCCATACTGGGGGCTCCAAACGCAAGATCCATATTCTAAGATAGGACGAACTAGTGAAATATATAAAGATTTTGTTACATAGGGGTCATCGAATTCTTTCGACCACCGTTTAATAAATCCCAGCATAGCTCTGGCTTTATTCACCATGCACGAAATATGATCGATAAAGTCAAGTTTGGGATCCAGGCGGACACCCAAGTGTTCAACTGAGTTAATTCTTTCCAAAGAGCAGCAGTTAAGCGTGTAAGTTGCAAGCTTGGGAACGACACGAGAGAATGTCATTAGCTTACATTTAGAGCCATTTAAGTTCAGTAGGTTTATGCGGCACCAGGTTTGGAAGCTATCAAGATCTGTTTGTAAATCAGACTGGTAAGCAACGTCCTTGTATTGCACGCAAAGCTTGACATCATCAGCGTACATTAGTACTCTAGAATTTGTCAAAACTTCGGGCAGATAATTAATAAATAATGTAAACAAAGGACTCAGGTGACTCCCTTGCGGGACACCTGAGGTGACTTGGAGAACATTAGATAAATTATTTTTAAAGAGGACTTTTTGCGTCCTGCCAGTCAGATAACTAGAGATCCACCTAAGAAGATCAATTGGAAAACCCATTAAGTCGAGTTTCCTGAGGAGAAGGGAATGTATTAACGGAATCAAATGCTTTACTGAAGTCAGTATAAATTACATCCGTTTGAAGGTTATTCTGGAAACCCCTTATAATGAAGGAAGTGAGCTCCAGAAGATTTGTGGTTGTTGATCTTCGCTTAACAAATCCATGCTGACATGGAGAAATTACTGATCTACAAAGGTGCTGCAAATGTGGAGTAATAATGTTCTCAAAAAGTTTAGGGATGGCCGAAAGCTTAGTGATCCCTCTATAGTTATTGGCCTCCGATTTGTTACCTTTTTTGTGGAGAGGAATAATGAATGATTCCTTCCAAATAAGGGGAAAGTGCGAGGTTTCTAAGGATAAGGTAAACCATTTCAAAAGGTGCGAGCACAGGGCATCGGCACAATACCTAAGCACACAGCCCGGTATTCCGTCGGGACCTGGCAGATAAACAGGCTTTACACGATGAAGATCTAAAAGGAGGGAGCTTTCGTTTAAACATGGACAGAAAAAAGATCGGCAATTGCCTGATCGCCCTTCACAGTTGCGTTTGCAAAAGAAATTGATGAAGGATGTGTTACCGCCTTACGTTTAGTATTAACAAAATTATAAAACTGTTTAGGATCCTGAGAAAATTGGACCCTGCAACGAGTCAAATAGTTTTTATAACACTGTGCGTTCAGTACGGTGAAGTTTTACCTAGCAGATAAATTTTGTGTACCACCTTGACTTTACATTTTTCAAGCGACTCAATTCTTTAGTAAACCAAGGTGGTTTATTTGAAATAGAGGGATAGTATAAGGGAACACATTCCGAGAAGAATGAATTAATCGCACCGTAAAAAATGTCCACGGCATCAGCCATGTCAGTGCATTTGTACAAATCAGACCAGTTGAAGTCCGAAATAAAATTATTCAGCCGGTCGAAATCAGACTTGCGAAAGCAGTAAACTCTTTTGGCTGGTCTATCAGATTTCTTCAATATATCAGCAACAATGTCGAGTGTCACATCGAAAGTAGGATGATAGGGATCTTCAGGTTGCGTCAGCAGCGCCAGCCTCACTAAACTGACACTCGCCGGATCAGAGACAAAACAAAGATCAAGCATGCGCTCTAAGGAATTTCGTACATGGTTGACTTGAGACAGCGAAATGTCGAACAGACCAGCAATAAAATCATGTTGTGTTGAGGATTGAAGTGTGTTAGAGGATCTATTTAGGGACCAAATAGCCCCAGGGATATTAAAATCACCCAAGACTACTAAATGATCGCTATCAGAAAGCATATTGGAAACCATCCGAATGGCGGAAAGGTGGTTCCAAAAAATAGGTAGTTCCGACAATGGGGGAATGTAGGAACATGTAATAAAAACAAAGCGACCATAAAATGATAGCTTCACACAAAGGAATTCAACTTCGTTGTTTTCCTCAAAAGTTACTAATTCTGACGTGAGAGTGGAGTTGACCGCTATGAGGACCCCACCCCGCGCCTGACAGGCCAATCTAGCCGATAAATCGTGAACGCAGCTGGGAAAACTTCGGAGCTAAGAATTTCCGGCTTTAACCAGGTTTCTGTGAACACAATAACATGGGATGAGAATGCAAAACTATCAGAATACAACTTAGGCAGCTTACTACGCAAGCCTCTTGCATTCTGATAGGAGATTAACGGAGAAGTATTTAGTTTTTTTGAAGCCGCGAAACAAATATCTGTTTCGTAGGTGGGATAGCGATGAGGGCTTGAGGGGAGACAGACGGAGTGCCTGGAGTGCCCATATTGGCCGGTAGTTCCTGCGGGGATAAATTTAAATTTACGGGACTATGGGAGGTCAAAATTTGTGCTCCCGTAGGAGACGAAATTGAAATAGGCGGTGGAACGTTTAGTCCCACAGCACCTTAAGATACCGCCTCTTTCCTAACACTTGTTCTCAGAATTCTGGGATTTGATTCTGAGGTCGTAGGCAGTGTCAACGGCGGCTGCTGTTGAGAGCCCGCCGCAGGTTGTAGGGATCTTTCGCCCTGCTGCACTCCAGTTGCAGTTTTTTTGCGCCTTTGAGACTCATTTAATAGCGTAAGGCTATTAAATTGTTTATCAAGCGCTAAGAAGATGTTATGAGTTTTGTTGAAACTCGATAACAACTCCTTAAAACTGCCCTTGGTTTGCCGCATGAAAGACATAATTTCCCTTTCAACGTCACGACATGCATCGCAACAGTAGCGCAAGCCGATGTTTTTTCTTACATCATCAACAGTCCGGCCGGCAACCCCAATGCACTTTGCATGCAGAATGTTGTCGCACAGCCAGCAGCCGATGGTAAGATCTCTTGACAAAACTGCCTTTTTGCAGGTTTTGGAGAAGCAGACGATATCGGAAGACATTACTTTGGACTTACCACTGTACTTGAAGCAATAGATGAGGGTGCGAAAGATATAAAAGGAAAATGCAGCTGCACCGAGAGAGTTTGTGACGGTCTGCCGCCCAATTTGCCAGATAGCTCAGGGACGGCCAGAGTCCGCCTAGTAGTCCAAGTGGTAGCTGTAAGAGATATTTCCCTCGATTCCCAGTAAGAACAGTAAGGTACAGAGTTAACTATCGGGATCTCGGGTGCGCTGCAGCCTGGTCTCGGTCGTCTGGGCCTCTCGCGTCAGGGTCGTCTTCGTCCCGGTGATCGCGGCTCGCCCTGGACTCGGAAGTCTCCAGTGAGAGAAGCGGGCGGACTCGTAAGTCTTCAGAGAGAATTCGCGGTGGACTCGAAAGTCTTCGGTTTGCGGGAGAGAGTGGGCGGACTCGTAAGTCTTCCGAGAGAGAGAGAGACGGACTCGTAAGTCTTCAAAGAGAGAGAGACGGACTCGTAAGTCTTCAAAGAGAGAAAGAGAGACGCGGTCGTAAGTCTTCAAAGAGAGAGGGCGTGCGGACTCGTAAGTCTTCAAAGAGAGCGGGCGGGCGGACTCGTAAGTCTTCAAAGAGGGAGGGCGGGCGGACTCGTAAGTCTTCAAAGAGAGCGGGCGGGCGGACTCGTAAGTCTTCAAAGAGGGAGGGCGGGCGGACTCGTAAGTCTTCAAAGAGAGAGGGCGGGCGGACTCGTAAGTCTTCAAAGAGAGAGGGCGGGCGGACTCGTAAGTCTTCAAAGAGAACGGGCGGGCGGACTCGTAAGTCTTCAAAGAGGGAGGGAGACGGACTCGTAAGTCTTCAAAGAGAGTGAGAGAGAGACGGACTCGTAAGTCTTCAAAGAGAGAGGGCGTGCGGACTCGTAAGTCTTCAAAGAGAGCGGGCGGGCGGACTCGTAAGTCTTCAAAGAGGGAGGGCGGGCGGACTCGTAAGTCTTCAAAGAGAGCGGGCGGGCGGACTCGTAAGTCTTCAAAGAGGGAGGGCGAGCGGACTCGTAAGTCTTCAAAGAGAGAGGGCGGGCGGACTCGTAAGTCTTCAAAGAGAGAGAGCGGGCGGACTCGTAAGTCTTCAAAGAGAACGGGCGGGCGGACTCGTAAGTCTTCAAAGAGGGAAAAAGAATCCGGCGGGCCGAATTCAATGTCGCGACTCTCAAGTCTTTCGACAATGTATGGGCAACCGGAAGCCTCGGATTCTGGTCGCCTACCAAAAGTGACTTCGCTGCTGACTACAAGGAGTGTGCTGATAGAGGCTTACCGCTCCCGATCGCTGTCGGCCGCTAAGTGATTTCCTTAGGCCAGCAGCTCTCCTTATATAGCGGGCCGCGGATTCCAGTGTGCCCGCCGCGATCGGCTGCTTCCTCTTCTTTTCTTGTGTGCCCGTAGCCGCTAGTATGGCCCTTTATCGGCGCGCGCGCGCATTTAATTCGAATTTAAATTATTTTGTGCGCGGCACGCGTCACAAGTTGAAGCGCTAGAGAGCAGGGGAGTGTGAGAGTAAGCGAGCTTAGAGAAACGTTTAGCTGTCGCGACAGAGCAACAACGGCTAAACGAAAGAGGTGTAAAGAGGAAATGCAAATACACAAGAACAACAAACACTGGCAGCACACTTAAGTTGTGAAATAAAGGTATTAAATAAGTTAATAAAGTTAATAAAGTTGCATGCACACGCGAAGTGAACGGGAGCTATGTATATACGAGAGCGCAAAAAAAAAACACGACCGTTCACTTGGAAGTGAGAAAGATAGTTATAAAATAGAATGTAATGAAGAACCAAGAAGTAATTATGAATAAATATAAAATAATAATACATACGACGGGACAGCCCTTTTTCAAATTTAAATCAAACGCGCGCGCGCGCCCAAGTAGGGTCACACCGAACAACCGGGGCTGGCCACACTAGAGAGGATCGATAATGTTAAATGAGAAAGCCACACTAGACGGCCCAGGGCCGCTATATAAGGCGAGCCAGATCCCTTGAAAGGGCAATCAGTGCAAGCAGCCAAAAGCGAGCAACACATACCTAGGACCAGTAGGATCACCGGGTAAGCGGAGAAAAGCCTAAGATAGGCAAAGGTAACTTAGCTACTAAATTTGGGTCGGAGAACCGACTGATCAGGTCCAACTTTAATCGTACCTAGTAGACCTTAAAGGCCTCTCACACTTTTCTCATATATTGTAAACCTTAAAGGCCTCTTAAACTCTTCTCATATATTGTGGACCTTAAAGGCCTCTTAAACTTTCTCATATATTGTAGACCTTAAAGGCCTCTCAAACTTTCTCATATATTGTAGACCTTAATGGCCTCTCAAACTCTTCTCATATATTTTAGACCTTAAAGGCCTCTTAAACTCTTCTCATATATTGTAGACCTTAAAGGTCTCTCACACTTTTCTCATATATTGCAGACCTTAAAGGCCTCTCAAACTCTTCTCATATATTGTAGACCTCAAAGGCCTCTCAAACTTTTCTCATACATTGTAGACCTCAAAGGCCTCTCAAACTTTTCTCATACATTGTAGACCTTAAAGGCCTCTCAAACTTTTCTCATATATTGTAGACCTCAAAGGCCTCTCAAACTTTCTCATATATTGTGGACCTTAAAGGCCTCTCAAACTTTCTTATATATTGTAGACCTTAAAGGCCTCTTAAACTTTCTCATATATTGTAGACCTTAAAGGCCTCTCAAACTTTCTCATATATTGTAGACCTTAAAGGCCTCTCAAACTTTCTCATATATTGTAGGCCTTAAAGGCCTCTTAAACTCTTCTCATATATTGTAGACCTTAAAGGCCTCTCGAACTTTCTCATATATTGTAGACCTTAAAGGCCTCTCAAACTCTTCGCATATATTGTAGACCAAAACGGCTCTCATAACTGGGAGACTTTAAAGGCCTCCACACTGTCCTCCTAATTAGTAATCCTCAAAGGCCTCTCAAACTTTTCTCATACATTGTAGACCTTAAAAGCCTCTCAAACTTTTCTCATATATTGTAGACCTCAAAGGCCTCTCAAACTTTCTCATATATTGTAGACCTTAAAGGCCTCTCGAACTTTCTCATATATTGTAGACCTTAAAGGCCTCTCAAACTCTTCGCATATATTGAAGACCAAAACGGCTCTCATAACTGGGAGACTTTAAATGCCCCCACACTGTCCTCCTAATTAGTAGACCTCAAAGGCCTCTCAAACTTTTCTCATACATTGTAGACCTTAAAGGCCTCTCAAACTTCTCTCATATATTGTAGACCTTAAAGGCCTCTCAAACTTTCTCATATATTGTAGACCTCAAAGGCCTCTCCAACTTTTTCATATATTGGAGACCTTAAAAGCCTCTCAAACTTTCTCATATGTTGTAGACCTTAAAGGCCTCTCAAACTTTCTCATATATTGTAGACCTTAAAGGCCTCTCAAACTTTTCTCATATATTGTAGACCTTAAAGGCCTCTCAAACTTTTCTCATATATTGTAGACCTCAAAGGCCTCTCAAACTTTTCTCATATATTGTAGACCTTAAAGGCCTCTCAAACTTTTTCATATATGTTGTAGACCTTAAAGGCCTCTCAAACTTCTCTCATATATTGTAGACCTTAAAGGCCTCTCCAACTTTTTCATATATTGGAGACCTTAAAAGCCTCTCAAACTTTCTCATATGTTGTAGACCTTAAAGGCCTCTTAAACTTTCTCATATATTGTAGACCTTAATGGCCTCTCAAACTCTTCTGATATATTGTTGACCTTAAAGGCCTCTTAAACTTTTCTCATATATTGTAGACCTTAAAGGCCTCTCACACTTTTCTCATATATTGTAGACCTTAAAGGCCTCTCAAACTCTTCTCATATATTGTAGACCTCCAAAGCCTCTCAAAACTTTTCTCATATTTTGTTGACCTCAAAGGCCTCTCAAACTTTTCTCATACATTGTAGACCTTAAAGGCCTCTCAAACTTTTCTCATACATTATAGACCTTAAAGGCCTCTCAAACTTTTCTCATATATTGTAGACCTCAAAGGCCTCTGAAACTTTCTCATATATTGTAGACCTTAAAGGCCTCTCAAACTTTCTCATATATTGTAGGCCTTAAAGGCCTCTTAAACTCTTCTCATATATTGTAGACCTTAAAGGCCTCTCAAACTTTCTCATATATTGTAGACCTTAAAGGCCTCTCAAACTTCTCTCATATATTGTAGACCTTAAAGGCCTCTCAAACTTTCTCATATATTGTAGACCTCAAAGGCCTCTCACACTTTTCTCATATATTGTAGACCTTAAAGGCCTCTCAAACTCTTCTCATATATTGTAGACCACCAAGGCCTCTCAAAACTTTTCTCATACATTGTAGACCTCAAAGGCCTCTCAAACTTTTCTCATACATTGTAGACCTTAAAGGCCTCTCAAACTTTTCTCATATATTGTAGACCTCAAAGGCCTCTTAAACTTTCTCATATATTGTAGACCTTAAAGGCCTCTCAAACTTTCTCATATATTGTAGGCCTTAAAGGCCTCTTAAACTCTTCTCATATATTGTAGACCTTAAAGGCCTCTCGAACTTTCTCATATATTGTAGACCTTAAAGGCCTCTCAAACTCTTCGCATATATTGTAGACCAAAACGGCTCTCATAACTGGGAGACTTTAAAGGCCTCCACACTGTCCTCCTAATTAGTAGTCCTCAAAGGCCTCTCAAACTTTTCTCATACATTGTAGACCTTAAAAGCCTCTCAAACTTTTCTCATATATTGTAGACCTCAAAGGCCTCTCAAACTATTCTCTTAGTTCCCGACCCTGACGGCCCCCTGGAACCGTTCGCCTATCTAGTAGACCACAAAGGCCTCTAAAACTGTTCTTATAGTAGTAGACCTTCAAGGCCTCTAAAACCATCCTAATTGGCAGACCTCGAGGGTCTCTCGCTCTATCTCTCTCTCTCTCCCCCCTCTACTACGTAGCCGCCGATCATCCTTGGCTCATCACCAGAGCCGAGACGAAGCCCGGACGACCCCGAACTCAGGAGCAGCAGGAGCCGAATCAGTGAATCTCGTGGACACCAACTATTATACCCTCTCCCACATTTATTGTTAACCCCTTTGAATTTGGCCTAGAGCCCAATAAACGAACAAATATAAGTAATTACTGTGTAATTCCTCACGCCTTCACCTCTGGGAACGGATCGGGATCTCTTCTAGCAACTCTACCCAACTCAAAAAAATATAAATTTCTGAGACGACCCTGGCCACCCGTGAGCCCCAACCGTCACAACATTTCTCAAAAACATCAATTAAGTTCTTGAGCATATATTTTTCGGAGCAACCTATGACTATTAAGTCATCCATGTAAAGGAATGCTTGCGTAGGTTATAATTCAGAGAAAGCTATTGTCATCATTCTCGGAAAAGAGTTTGGCGCTATTTTTAAACCAAATGGTAATCGCGTGAAACGATACGAACCATTAATTGTTGACAAGGATGTAATATCCGGTGAACTTTTTTCGAGTTTAATTTGATGAAGACCTGACATTAAGTAAAGGCCTTAAAGGCCTCTCAAACTTTCTCATATATTGTAGACCTTAATGGCCTCTCAAACTCTTCTCATATATTTTAGACCTTAAAGGCCTCTTAAACTCTTCTCATATATTGTAGACCTTAAAGGTCTCTCACACTTTTCTCATATATTGCAGACCTTAAAGGCCTCTCAAACTCTTCTCATATATTGTAGACCTCAAAGGCCTCTCAAACTTTTCTCATATATTGTAGACCTTAAAGGCCTCTCAAACTTTTCTCATATATTGTAGACCTTAAAGGCCTCTCAAACTTTTCTCATATATTGTAGACCTCAAAGGCCTCTCAAACTTTTCTCATATATTGTAGACCTTAAAGGCCTCTCAAACTTTTTCATATATTTTGTAGACCTTAAAGGCCTCTCAAACTTCTCTCATATATTGTAGACCTTAAAGGCCTCTCAAACTTTCTCATATATTGTAGACCTTAATGGCCTCTCAAACTCTTCTGATATATTGTTGACCTTAAAGGCCTCTTAAACTTTTCTCATATATTGTAGACCTTAAAGGCCTCTCACACTTTTCTCATATATTGTAGACCTTAAAGGCCTCTCAAACTCTTCTCATATATTGTAGACCTCCAAAGCCTCTCAAAACTTTTCTCATATTTTGTTGACCTCAAAGGCCTCTCAAACTTTTCTCATACATTGTAGACCTTAAAGGCCTCTCAAACTTTTCTCATACATTATAGACCTTAAAGGCCTCTCAAACTTTTCTCATATATTGTAGACCTCAAAGGCCTCTGAAACTTTCTCATATATTGTAGACCTTAAAGGCCTCTCAAACTTTCTCATATATTGTAGGCCTTAAAGGCCTCTTAAACTCTTCTCATATATTGTAGACCTTAAAGGCCTCTCAAACTTTCTCATATATTGTAGACCTTAAAGGCCTCTCAAACTTCTCTCATATATTGTAGACCTTAAAGGCCTCTCAAACTTTCTCATATATTGTAGACCTCAAAGGCCTCTCACACTTTTCTCATATATTGTAGACCTTAAAGGCCTCTCAAACTCTTCTCATATATTGTAGACCACCAAGGCCTCTCAAAACTTTTCTCATACATTGTAGACCTCAAAGGCCTCTCAAACTTTTCTCATACATTGTAGACCTTAAAGGCCTCTCAAACTTTTCTCATATATTGTAGACCTCAAAGGCCTCTTAAACTTTCTCATATATTGTAGACCTTAAAGGCCTCTCAAACTTTCTCATATATTGTAGGCCTTAAAGGCCTCTTAAACTCTTCTCATATATTGTAGACCTTAAAGGCCTCTCGAACTTTCTCATATATTGTAGACCTTAAAGGCCTCTCAAACTCTTCGCATATATTGTAGACCAAAACGGCTCTCATAACTGGGAGACTTTAAAGGCCTCCACACTGTCCTCCTAATTAGTAGTCCTCAAAGGCCTCTCAAACTTTTCTCATACATTGTAGACCTTAAAAGCCTCTCAAACTTTTCTCATATATTGTAGACCTCAAAGGCCTCTCAAACTATTCTCTTAGTTCCCGACCCTGACGGCCCCCTGGAACCGTTCGCCTATCTAGTAGACCACAAAGGCCTCTAAAACTGTTCTTATAGTAGTAGACCTTCAAGGCCTCTAAAACCATCCTAATTGGCAGACCTCGAGGGTCTCTCGCTCTATCTCTCTCTCTCTCCCCCCTCTACTACGTAGCCGCCGATCATCCTTGGCTCATCACCAGAGCCGAGACGAAGCCCGGACGACCCCGAACTCAGGAGCAGCAGGAGCCGAATCAGTGAATCTCGTGGACACCAACTATTATACCCTCTCCCACATTTATTGTTAACCCCTTTGAATTTGGCCTAGCGCCCAATAAACGAACAAATATAAGTAATTACTGTGTAATTCCTCACGCCTTCACCTCTGGGAACGGATCGGGATCTCTTCTAGCAACTCTACCCAACTCAAAAAAATATAAATTTCTGAGACGACCCTGGCCACCCGTGAGCCCCAACCGTCACAACATTTCTCAAAAACATCAATTAAGTTCTTGAGCATATATTTTTCGGAGCAACCTATGACTATTAAGTCATCCATGTAAAGGAATGCTTGCGTAGGTTATAATTCAGAGAAAGCTATTGTCATCATTCTCGGAAAAGAGTTTGGCGCTATTTTTAAACCAAATGGTAATCGCGTGAAACGATACGAACCATTAATTGTTGACAAGGATGTAATATCCGGTGAACTTTTTTCGAGTTTAATTTGATGAAGACCTGACATTAAGTAAAGGAATGATAAATATTTTGCTCTACCTAGTTGATCTAAAATATCATCTATTCTAGGGAGCGGAAATTTATCAGACAAGTGTTATTTATTAATTTGACGATAGTCAATTACTAATCGCCATTTTTTATTTTCAGTATTCGGAAGTGATTTTTTAGGTACTAACAAAAGTGGGCTATTATAAGGAGATACAGAGGGTTCCACTATTCTATCATTTACGAGTTTTTGAACTTGTTTTTGGATTTCGTGTTGCTTACTATGAGGATTTCAATAATTTTTCGTGTATACGGGTTCATCATCAATTAATCTCAATTTTTGTTTATAAATGTTATTTGTAGTGATCGATTCGGTTTCTAATCCGAATACATCCATATACTGGGTCCATAATGTAGTAAGTTTTTCTTTGAATTGAGAGGGGAAGTTTTGTGCAAGTTGAAATAACACAGTTTTTTGTCGGGTTTCCAAGTCTGTTTGTACTACCTCGTAGTTTAAAAGTGGTTCATGATAAATATTTTTAATGTAGACTAATTGGTCTGTGTTCGTGGTATTCAACAATCTTATATATGCGTTTCGAACTGTTGCTATGGTATTTGCTATATATATACCATGCTGAATCTCTTGATTCGGAATTAATACACTGTCTTCTTCTGAATTTATTTTGATTTATTTTCGGACAACTTGGGATCTTGCTGGCAGGATTAGGGAGTGGTTGCCAGAACTGTATGTTATTGGAACATAAATCGGATATTTAAGGTTGTTTGGTCTAATTATAAGCCAGTCTTCAGACGGCTTGAAGTCTAATTGACAGTTGTATTTTTTAATAAAAGCGATACCTAGTATTCCATCACATGGAGTAGCGAATGGCGAATTTACGATATGGAAGTCATGTGGCATTATGTACTTAGAAGTTTGAATTTTCATAGAAGTTAAACCTTTTGATTTGGTGACTTTCTGACTTATAGCCTGTATGTTTATTATGTGGTTATCTCGGATGTTTTGAAAATTATCAGAATTTTCCTTCAATATGGATATTTCCGCGCCTGTATCTAATAGAAAAACTAATTATTTTTCATGCTCCTACGTTTGTGAAATTAACAAATGTATTAAGACTGAGATTTATTGTGTGAACTTTATTGTTTATTGTGCTGTATCTAAAGGATTTTGGGAGTTTCCCGAACTCGTTTGGGTTACTCTAACATTATTGTTGTTGTTATGGTTGTTGTAATTATTTCTATTACTGTTGTTGTTTCTCCCACGGCTATTTCTATTATAATTATTATTTTGATTATAATTATTATTATTATTGTTGCGGTTGTAACCATTGTTTTGATAGCTACCTCTATTGTTGCTTCCGCCGCGATAATTATTTTTATAATTATTACCGCGATAATTATTTCCATTCTGGTTGCCTGCTTCCAATATTGTTTTTAGTCGGCCATGTTCACAATTTTTAGTCATTGTAACAATGGCTTCCTTTATACTAAATTTATCGGCGTGTTCAGCCGATACGATGCTTCGAGGAGCTTTCGTAAGTTGTCAATTTCCTGTGTAAACTTTTCTGCGGTTTTGCCCTTTTGGCTCGTTTTTGCCATTTTGGCTTTAACTACGTCGGATGTTTCTCCTACTATAGTGTCTGGCAGTTTTTTAATTATTCCTGTAATAGTATTTTCGTTTTTGACCTTATATAAAGTTGATCCTACTATTTTTGACTTTACTACCTCGACGGCTAAATCTTCGAAATGTCCTTTCGTTAAATCTACTAGCCGTAAACCCGTTACGAATCTTTGTAAATGGATTTTTTGTCCAATAAATTTGGGAAATGAATTCGATTTGTCCTCGATGTAGGCTCGCTGTAAAGCTGGGTCCACCATCATGTATATTATTGTGTCGAGTGAACTCAACAGGATATCTAGGGAAGATAACAAATCAGATGTTTCTTCTCCTTCGTCATCCTTTGCTGCTGGTATTGTTAACACAGCAGGAATATTAAGATTGTTCAAATCCTGGTCCTCGATTTTAAGTTCAGTTTCAGATTCTTCTAAATCGAGATCTGTCTCTCCTGACTCTTTTAGTTGTACTTCTTCGTCACCAGCCGGTTCGGTTGACTCCGGTTCGTCACCAGTTACAACTGATATCGTGGTGTTGAGGATAGTAGGGACTGATATATCAAGATTAAATTTTTGTTTAATCAAGATTAAATTTACTCGAAGTCTGGTAAAAAATTTGGATACCTTAGACCAATGATCTTTAGTTAGGTTATCCCGTTGGGCATGTACCATATTAGTACCCGGGCTTCATTAAAACACTTTACTAATATACATGCGTTTTTCTTTACTGTGTTCTCTTGTATCTGCCTATTTTGATTGAGTGATTTATACGATCTGTCAAATTCAGTTTTTACTTTCTTTACTCCCAATACAATCTTGCCAAATATGGCTCTGCGTGCTCTTGACTTACTAGCTTTTATAGCGCTTGTCGCTGTTTTCATAGTTTATGTAGTGTTGTTTTTTATTTATTCATGTCTATTGTACATAAGATAGAATTATGTAATATGCAATATAATAAAATTAATGTGTAACATATATATTTGTTTTCAATATACCACTATATGGATACATATTATTATTTAAATTGTCTTTTATTGTTCGAGAACATTTTTTTATACATAGTTATTGCTGGCGCTCTTTTTTTTATATTTTGTTCAGATCGTTAGCCTGGCTTTTATTTATGACTCTCTTCGATATACATTTGTTATGGAATCTATAGGCCTTGTAAAAAATAAATGCGCTCATAATGAAGACAATAATTGATAATAAAACGTTCGTTAACTCATTGTTAATTGTTTTAGACTCTATATAATTTATCACGTTTGCCGTGGAGTCTACTTCTTTAACGTCTACCAAACCCATTTTGGACGTCTTTTCATTAACCGATATATGATTGTTTACGTTAGGCGTATGATTTAGTCTACTCTTGATTCGCCATTCAGTTTGGCTCATATATAAAAAGGAATTTTTGCCTTATTGGGCCTTAGATTTTTAATGTGTTCTTTTTTTATATTGTCAATTTTTATAATTGTAATAAATAAGAAAATTTGTTTTTAACATAGAGAAACCTGTCACTTTTTTTAAAATTATTTCTTTATTATTCTCTTTTAGCTCGCTTCGTTGTACTCAAATTTATTTCTTTACAATCGACTTGTTTCGTTCACAGCGTTATTGAGAGTGCTGCTCGCAGGCAGCTTCCCAAACAACCCCCGTTCCTTATTCCCGATATTCCTCTCTCTCTCTCCCCCTCTCTTCAGAGCAGAATTATAATGAGACCTGCTACAACTCGGCCGTCCTGACTTTAAGATAGCTCTCTATCTCTGAATCGTACAATTTCTTAATAACTAGTTTGTGTTTCTTTTTAAATTAAATTACAATATTACTTACAACTATATCACAATATTTCTTATCACTTATGATTTACAATATTAACATTAATTATTTCACCCTAATTTTTTTTTTATCTTACTTGATCCTCCTCTTTCATCCAATGCATAATATTACTCGCACTCCACACTCCCTGGTATGAGTTTCGAGATAATTAAAACCCATCAATGTCTTTTAATAAGAATCTATCATTTTTCAATACTTTTCCAATAACGCAAAGGACCTTTGCTTTTCGGTACTAATTTTCTACAAATTCCCGCTGTACTATCAAAATTCTTTACCATAACAAAATCCCCTTCTTTGTATTCAACATTGCTCTTTTTCTTTGCATTGTAATAGTTCTCATTCCTCAATTGTGACTTTATTTGATTTCCCTCTGCCCTTTGTCTAAGTCGTTCCAAATTTTTTTCTATTTTCCTCAAACAGTTGTTCATCCTCATCTAACATTTCATCATCTAATATTTTTTCATCTAATACTTCTTCATCTAAGTTCTCTCTAAACTCGTCACTATCCTCTCCTCTTTGTGCGATTTCAAATAAAATTTCACTGGGCAATTGCTTAATGCTACTATGAAGCGTGTTATTTAATGAATATTCCACTTTTTCTATAATTACGTCCCAATGTAATCCTTTTTCAGGCTCGGTTAGTTTTGCAATCATCGGTCCTAAACTTCTATTTACTCGACCGACTTGACCATTGGCTTGTGGTGATCCCTTTTTTCTAAAATATTCCTAATTTCCTTTAACTTTCTATCTCTTGTCTGGCAAATTATTAAATTATTTTCAAACGTGTTTGCATCTATTATCATTATGTTATTACATCTACTAAATGCATCTACATGTTGCATCTGTTTTCCTGCCCTATGCTTAAGTTCATAATCATACTCTTGTAACTCCAAAGCCCACCTCTCAATTCTTGGGTTTAAATCTATTTTGTTCAACGTCAGTGTTAATGAATTACAATCTGTTACGATTTTAAAATGTCTACCTTGTAAGTAAATCCTAAACCTTTTAAGCGCATAAATGATAGCTAATGTTTCTAATTCGAAACAATGATACTTTGCTTCCGTCGCCGTTTAGCTTTTAGAGAAATAATATATTGGATGCAGTTTCTTATCTTCCTTTCTTTGAAACAATACCGCTCCAAACACTAGCGCAGTAGCATCGCAATGAAGCCCGACCTCGTCCTTATGATCATATAGCGCCAGCACCGGTGCTGCAACTAACTTCCCTTTCAAAAGTGTGAAACAATCTAACTCCTCTTTCCCACATTTAAATGTCTTGTCTTTCCTTAATAAGTCATATAATGGTTTTGCTAATATCGAAAAATCTTTTATTAACCGACGAAAATAGGAACAAAGGCCTAAAAAGCTTTGTTCAGCCTGCACTTTGTTCGGAATTGGAAAATTTCTTATCGCTTCTAATCATTTCTCATCCGCCTTAATTCCTGCGTTCTCAATTAGGAAACTTAAATACTTTACTTTATTTTGTAGAAACTTACATTTATCCATTCTCAACTCTAATTTATTCTCCACTAATCTCCTAAATATTCTTTTAATATCTCTAAGTGTTCTTTAATATCTTGACTTACAATTAATATATCATCCATATGAATTATCCCTCTATTTGTCCGTATCATGTCCTCAAAAGTATCATTTACAAATCTTTGAAATATCTGAGGTGCCGTCTTTAATCCCATTGGCAAGCGCAAAAATTCAAACTGCCCTAACGGTGTTGTAAACGATGTGTACTTCACCGATTCTTTGTTCACGAACACATGAAAGTATCCATTTTTTAAATCCAATTTTGTAAACACCGACTTTCCTACCAACTTGTCGAACAGATCATCAATCAAAGGAATAGGATAATTATCCTTAATCATAATTTTATTTAACCTACGAAAATCAATTCACTATATGACAATCTCCAAGGTGCACAGATAAATGGTTTTGTACTTTCTAAACTTATACTAATTTCACACCTGTTTTTAGGTATCTCAGGTCGAGCCACCTGAATATATCCTTCTTCTAACAGTTTAACTAACTTCATTCGCTCTACATAACTAACTCCATCCCCAATGTCATACACCCTACCCTCCTTTTATTGTTCTTCCATATTTATTTGCAACATTTCTCTATCAAACTTCTCTTTCAACACTCCTATTTGTTCTTCTACCCTGTTTGTATCTAATTTTGTACCTACATGGGCTTTACCTAACTTTGTACCTAAATTATTTTCTGCTACACTTGCTCCCAAAACCATTTTCCCTAGCGTTGTACCTAAAACATCTTTCTTTAAACTTGTACCTAACCCTTTTCCTCTAAATATGTATCCAAACTATTCTCTCCTACACTTGTACCAAAACAATTTACTCCTAAACTCGTACCTAGACCTTTTATCCTAACCTTGTAACAAAAACATTTTCTCCTAACCTTGTACCTAAAATATTTTCTCCTAACCTTGTACCTAAACCATTTTCTCCTAAGGTTTTTCTTAAACCTTCCTTACCTAACATTTCCCTTAAACTTTCTTCCCATAAACCTTTTCCTAAATTCTCTTCACCTAAACCTTTTCCTAAATTTTCTTCACCTAAACCTTTTCCTACGTTTTTTTTCACCTAAACCTATTCCTAAGCTTTCTTCACCTAAACCTTTTCCTAAACTTTTCTGCTGACTTGTCATACTATTTCCCGATTTTCTAATTTCCATACAATTATTGGAAAGTACTTTCCAATTTGATTTCCTCTTGCAATCAGTTTAAAAATTCTCGACCGTAACCATTTTTAGTGCCTCTAAATCAATTTTTAAGGCAGGCATCCATAAAATCTCTTCCCAGTACAATATTGCAGCCCATAAACCCATCAGCCACTACAATTAATCTAATCCATATCTTAATCTCTATCTTTAATATCAAAAATAATATTTTCCCAAAAACTTTTAAATTAGCTCCTATTAATTCCCCAAGAACACTTTTCCTGTGGTTCTAACTTAGTATTTGTTGGTCAATATGGCCGTTTAATTAATGAGACTGGGCTTCCAGAGTCTATTAAACACTCTGCAATAATTGGCTGCTTTGAATTTTGCCCACAAAAAATTTTAAATATTCTTAAATAATTATTCCTCTTGTTCTTGAGGCATACCGCAATTTGATGATAATCCGCTCCGCATCCGTAGCATGACCCCGACGACCTTTTGGGCTTGGTGCACTCCCTCCTCCAGTGTCCTTTCCCATTGCAATTGAAGCAGCGAGTTTCCTTGCTCGCTACTACCGCCTTTGCTGCATCCATTTTAGCCGCTGCTGACACCCTTGCCGGTAGTTTTATGTCCACCAATGCTCGCAACATCCTTGCTGGACTATAGAAACATTGAAACTTCGCCTGCATCCTGAGACTTGGCGTTGGAATGCCCTCTTCTAATCCATCCACCAACTCGTCATCCTCCGTTGTCATCTCTTGAGCCAATCTACATTTTTCTTCGAAGTATATGGCGAATTTTTCGTCTGGTGACCAAATGCGCGCTTTAAATTTTCGTCTTAATGTTGCCTTGGACTCAAAGCCTCCGAAAGCCAGCTTTAGCTCTTCGATCAGCTCACCTATCGGCTTCGTTAAGCGCCCCGTCTCTGAATGCAGCCACTGTAGGGAATCTCCCATGAGCTTGCTGATTAGCAACACTCGCCGCTGCATGTCCGTCAGCCTGTGCAGAGTCGAAATATTGGTCCACTGTTCGATCCATGAGCGTAACCACGTTTTGCTGCCGAAGTCCATCATCATATCCCTGGCCATGTTAAAACCAGGTGTTGCCAAATTTTCTGCCGAAATGCTGATGCCACCACTGTTCTCATCTTCGCCGCCGCCACTGTTGTTGTCTGCGCCCTTACTGCTGCTGCCCCTGCCTTCGTTTCGGCCACGACTGTTGCCGCCTCTGCTGTCTTCCGTTGTCGCCTCTGCTATCCCAACTGCTACTTCTGTCTTCGCCTGCGCCTTTATATTCGTTGTCTCTGCTTTCCTTGTTGCCGTTTCTGTCTTCGCCTGCGCCGTTATTTTCGTTGTCTCGCTCTCGAAGTTTCTTCCCTTTTGCTCTTCTGACTTCTTGGAACCGTTATAATTTTCATGTTCAGTCCCGTCATTCGTGAAATTGATCTTTGCGCCGATCTGGCGATTCATGCTTTCCAGAGTCTTCCCTGCCTTTGCAATTTCATCCCGGAGCCTTTTCAGAGTGTTTTTCCCTTCATCCAAATCCTCGCCGCTGCCCTCGCTCAATTCCTAGGACTCCGCCACTTCATGCTGCATATTCAGCGCCGGTGCGCTACCTTGCACATCGTCTGGATATCCCGCCAGTCTCGCGAAAAGCTCCACTTTCGTGCCCTTCGTGGGCAACCCCAGCAACTCCAACCACTTCTTCAATTGCACCACAGTTGTTAGTAGTAGGATAATACGGGTCCTGTATCAAAAGTAATTAATCATTGTCAAAAAAGGGGGTGGGGGTGACCCTAATTAGTCACGCATGGTTGCACACAGGGGTCGTTAATGACCTAATTAGCATAATTAAGTAATAAAAGTCTGGGAAAAAGGTGGAAAAAGGAGGGTGTGGGTGATCGGTAGGCTGCACACAGGTGTTCTAATGACCTATTTAGCATAAAAAGGTCACTTAATTAGGTTAGAAAGGGGGTGTGGGTGAGAGGATCACCCCAAAGAAATGGTGAAAGTAGGTGGGTTGTTTTGTCATGCGTAGGAATTTGTGCTTGCTTAGGAGTGATCTTAGAGAGGGGGTGTTTTGTCATGCGTAGGAATTTGTGCTTGCTTAGGAGTGATCTTAGAGAGGGGGTGTTTTGTCATGCGTAGGAATTTGTGCTTGCTTAGGAGTATGAGGAGGGTGGAGTTGATTTAATATGCGAAACCGTTTTGTTGATTCAATTAGGTTGTAGATGATATCAGTTAGTGTAAGCTGCAAGCACAGTCTTGTGCTGTGAAACAAGCGTGTCTTGTGCTGTGAAATATCCGTCAGTTTGAGAACCTCCCCCTCTTTAGTCTTGTGTTGTGAAACAAGCGTGTCTTCTGCTGTGAAATAACCGTCAGTTGAGAACCTCCACCTCTTTAGCGAGCATTAGTGAGCATTAGATGGGGAAAGTGAGGGTGATGGGAAAGTATGTTGCTTCTAACGAAGCAGGCGACAATTTGAGATCATCCCCCAAGCGTAGCGAGCGTGATGGGAAAGTGAGTGTGATGGGGAAGCGAGTGTGATGGGAAAGTATGTTGCTTCTAAGGAAGCAGGGGACAATTTGAGATCACCCCAAGCATTAGTTTGAGATCATCCCCAAGCGTAGCGACGTCAGCATCCCACAGTCACCCCAGGCGCAGTACTTGGGTCTGATCCTAGACAAGCGGCTCACCTGGAAAGAGCACACCACGAAAATAGAAGCTACATGTCGGAGTAAACTCAGGAATTTAAACTGGTTACTTAAACCAACGAGCAAGCTCAGCCTTGGCAACAAAGTGTTGCTGTTTAAATCTATCGTGGTGCCCTCGATTACCTATTGCATCCAGTTATGGGGCATGGCTTCTGACACTAACGTCATGAAAGTGCAGAGAACCCAAAACCGAGCGCTGCGCATGATGGCAAACGCGCCTTGGTACATTCGGAACGATGCCCTAGCAAATGATCTCCACATTCCCTCCATTAGAGAGCAGATCAACCGACACTCGAGTCGCTACAGCGATCGCCTCAAAGCGCACCCCAACCACCTAGCAGCGTCTCTGGCTAATCAAATTATTCGAAGAAGACTGAAGCATAGACACCCCGGCGATCTCTGGACAAGGGGACGCAATGTCTCCCGAGTCCTGAGGCAGTAATTCTCTTTTTTTTCTGTACATATATTATAAAACTTGTTAGTCCATCTCCTGTTATTGTATTCATGTTATCTTTCTATGTTATGCTCAACGTTTTATAGCCATTAGGTTGGCTTATTAACGTTCTATAGCCATTAGGTTGGCTGATTAACGTTAAATAAAAAAAAAAAAATTTTCTTCACCTAAACCTTTTCTTAATATTTTCTGCTGACTTGTCATACTATTTCCTAATTTTCTAATTTCCATACGGAGAAAATGAGAATGGATAAATGTAAGTTTCTACAAAATAAAGTAAAGTATTTAAGTTTCCTAATTGAGAACGCAGGAATTAAGGCGGATGAGAAATGATTAGAAGCGATAAGAAATTTTCCAATTCCGAACAAAGTGCAGGCTGAACAAAGCTTTTTAGGCCTTTGTTCCTATTTCGTCGGTTAATAAAAGATTTTTCGATATCATGTTCGATCTTTCTCTTCGTAGCGGACGGTCGTGTTTTTGTTTTGCGCTCCGACTTTTGTGTTATTTTGAATCTAAACCACCGGGGATTTATCTAAACTTATCACCTAATATTTATAACGATATACCGTTTTGCTACCGCGCGTGCATGCACTTTTCTGTGTAGTTAATTTGCATAAATAATTACTTGTTAGTTTTGTGCTAAGACGGTTTATCTTATTTTATATTTCCTCTTTGCTCTTTTACCGTTTCTATTTTTCTCTCCCCCGCTCGAGTGCCGTTTGCTATTAGCTGCATCCAAGCTGTTCATAGCTCTCACCGCTCTTGTGATTTTCTGCTGCTCTAACTCTTGCGCTCTTTTATCTTCTCTTTATCTCTTAGTTTTTTGGTATTGATAGTGTGCACAGTGGTTCTAGGGTTTGTGAACATGTCCCAGAATATTGTCTGTGTAATTAAGAACTGCCAAAAAAATGTTTTGGCAGACCAGCCCAGTTTCCATTGCTGGCTTTGCGAGGCAGTTGTGCACGCTAAGTGCATCGAGATGACGGGTCGAATGGCTGACGCAGTGTCCAGCAAAAAGGGCCTGCGTTATTGCTGTGAGGCCTGTCGACCGGTTGAGAAGGAAATATCATCCTTCATGCGTCAGACAAGGAGTGGATTTTCTGAGATCATGGCCACTTTTCGCAAGGCGAATGACCTGTTCTCCGCGCTGGACGCTCAATTTAATAGTATGAAGCTATTAAATGAGTCGCCGAAACGCAAAAAATCCGCTGCTAGTCGGCTGCAACTGTGTGAGACACAGCAACCGAATTCCTGCCACTCTCCGTCGCTTCAGCTCCTGGTCCCCGTTCCAATGGTTCTGAGGTCAGGAACGATCATAGATTCGGTAACCGAATCGGTCGTAGGGGTGTCGGAAGCCGCGCAGCCAGCAATTTCCGCGTCGTCCGTGGTGTCTGATGCGCAGCCCAATTCTTTGGCTCCGCAAACAACCGTAGAAAATTCTACCCAGGGTCCAACATTGCCCGGAATACCGGCCGTTGTTGGTAACAATTCGTTACATAAGACCCTAACAGCAGTCCCACCTTCGAAAACTATATTTGTTTCGAGGCTTGCCCCTGATCTCGCATCGGAAGATGTTCTAGCCTATATTCAAGGCAAAACACAAGCTGGTAATATCAAGGTGGAAAAATTCAAATTTCCGTATGCCAGAGACATTTCGTCATTTAAGATAAATGTCTCATTCCAGCTCTTTGACACTATTTGCTCGGGTGACTTCTGGCCCGAGTACGTTGTAGTCAAGGAGTACGAGGCACGGAAGAAAAGAAATCGGCCTGTGGGAGTTCAACTGCCCAAGCCGTCACAACCTTCAGTGTCTACTCAAGCACCTTCTGTCCCAAAAAACTAACCTCTTCCCTACTACTTTCCTATCAGAATACTAGGGGCTTACGCAGTAAGCTCTCTAGATTATATTCTGATAGCCTTTCTTTCGCATCCCAGGTGATTGTATTTACAGAAACCTGGTTGAAGCCGGAGATCCTCTGCTCCGAAATTCTTCCATGTAAGTACACTATTTACAGACTAGACCGTCTTCTCCAGCGTGGTGGCGGAGTTTTAATTGCCGTTGACTCCAGCCTCATCTCGGAACGGGTGGTATCTAATGACTTTTTGGACATCGAATTTATCTGCGTAAAACTATCTTTCACAGGTAGTTGCATTTATGTAACCTGCTCTTACATCCCTCCATCTTCGGAAGAGCCAATTTATTGGAAACACCTTTCGGCAATTCGGGCAGTTTCCAATAGGCTTTCTGATAGGGACCAATTAGTGGCTTTGGGTGACTTCAACATACCCGGAGCTCACTGGTCTTCTGATGGGGTGTCTAATGTTCTTCACACTGCGGCACAGCATGACCTCCTAAATGGCTTGCTTGATTTATCCTTATCGCAAGTTAACCATATTTTTAATTCTTTAAACCGCTTACTTGATCTATGCTTTGTCTCTGATCCTGTAGGTGTAAACCTAATTAGAGTTCCTCCATTGACGCAACCTGAAGATCCTTATCATCCAACTTTCGATGTGACTATCGACACTCGGACAGTTTTAGCTACTACACCTGATAGCAGCTTGAACAGAGTCCGCTGTTTCCGAAAGGCTGACTATCAGAGGCTAAGCACTTTAATAGCAGAATTTGATTGGTCTAATCTTTACATGAGCTCTGACATGGCATCCGCCGTTGACATTTTTTACAATGCCATGAATTCATTCTTCTCTTTATGTGTTCCTAAATGCTACCCGTCGGTCTCTAATAAACCACTTTGGTTTACCAAGGAGCTGACGCGTCTAAAAAACGTAAAATCTAGGCTTTATAATAAATATAAACTCACTGGTTCAAAAACGGCTTTCTCATCTTATCTTAGTGCTCGATCTAACTTTACCGTGCTTAACGCTCAGTGTTACAAAAATTATTTGACTCGTTGTAAGGTCCAGTTCACGCAGGACCCTAAACAGTTTTATAACTTTGTTAACTCTAAACGTAAACCCACGTTATACCCTCCCTCGCTGTCATTTAAGAATACTACAGTAAATTCTGATCAAGCAATTGCTAATCTCTTTGCTGAGTTTTTTAAAACGACATATTCGCCCTCAACATCTTCAGATCATACATTTTCTACAGCTATGCCCAGTTCGTCCCTAATCTTCAGTCCTATTTTAAACGAAAGCTCACTTATTCTTGATCTTCAACGTGTTAAGCCAGTTTATTCGCCAGGTCCCGATGGTATACCTGGCTCTGTGCTTAGGTATTGCTCCGAGGCGCTGTGTAACCCCCTTCTTGAATTGTTTACCTTGTCTTTAGAATCCTCAGAATTTCCCCTTATTTGGAGGGAATCATTTGTTATTCCTCTCCACAAAACAGGTAGCAAATCGGATGCCAGTAACTATAGGGGTATCTCTAAGTTATCGGCTATCCCCAAACTTTTCGAGAATGTAATCACTCCTCACTTGCAACATCTATGCAGATCTGTCATTTCTCCATGCCAGCATGGTTTTATGAGGCGAAGATCAACCACGACCAATCTTCTGGAACTTACCTCTTTCGTTATTAGGGGCTTCCAACAAAACTTTCAAACCGATGTTATTTACACGGACTTTAGTAAAGCTTTCGACTCGGTTAATCATTCTCTTCTGGTTAGGAAACTCGATTCAATGGGGTTTCCTAGTGATCTTCTTAAATGGATTTCGAGTTATCTAAGTGATAGGACCCAAAAGGTTCTGTTCAGAAACGTTCAATCCAATAGCCTTAGGGTCACATCTGGCGTCCCGCAGGGTAGTCACCTTGGACCACTTCTGTTCACATTGTTTATCAATGATTTGCCGCAGGTTCTAACCAATTCCAGAGTACTTATGTACGCTGATGACGTTAAACTTTGCTTGCAGTATAGGGACATTTCTTGCCAATCTGACCTACAATCGGATCTTGATAGCTTCCAAGCATGGTGTCATGCTAACGATTTACATCTCAACAGCTCAAAATGCAAACTGATGACATTTTCACGTGTTACTCCCCTGCTTGCAACCTATATGCTTAACGACTGCTCTTTGGAAAGAATTTCTATTGTTGATGATCTGGGTGTCCGCCTGGATCCTAAACTTTCGTTCTCTGAACATATTTCCTGTATGGTTAACAAAGCCAGAGGCATGCTGGGATTCATTAAAAGGTGGGCGAAGGAATTCGATTCTCCTTATGTAACGAAGACCCTCTTTACTTCGTTGGTTCGCCCTATATTGGAGTTTGGTTCGTGCGTCTGGAGTCCTCAATTCGGGGTACATAGTAGCCGCATTGAATCTGTCCAAAAGAACTTTTTGCTTTTTGCCCTTCGTGGCCTACCCTGGGATGCAAACCTTAGATTACCGTCTTACGCTAGTAGACTTCTCCTACTTAATCTACCTTCTTTAGCTAACCGTAGGACGATGCTTGGCGTCGTCTTTTTACATAAACTTATCCACGGTGATGTGGAGAGCCCCTACCTTCTAGGCCAGCTCAATTTCCATGTTCCCCGTCTTTCTTCTAGAACTTTTATTCCACTAGTAGTTAACCACTGTAGGCGTGAGTTTGAAGTACATGAGCCCTTTAGGGTTTTATGTACTGATTACAATCGTCTTTTTAGTAGCATTGAAGGCATTGAAAGCCTTCAAAAGCTAAAAACTGAATTGCTTGTAGTACTATCCCGTAGTGTATCCTAATTTTTCCTCGTTCTATTCTATTTTTTTACCTTCTCTCGCGTCTATCCAGTACGCGTTTCGTGCCGTACGTCACACGGCTGCGCCCCTCGGTCGGTTGGGCGGGAGGTGGGCGTGGGACCCCGCGCGAAAAAAAAAAAAAAAAAAAAAAAAAATTAGCAAAACCATTATATGACTTATTAAGGAAAGACAAGACATTTAAATGTGGGAAAGAGGAGTTAGATTGTTTCACACTTTTGAAAGGGAAGTTAGTTGCAGCACCGGTGCTGGCGCTATATGATCATAAGGACGAGGTCGGGCTTCATTGCGATGCTACTGCGCTAGTGTTTGGAGCGGTAATGTTTCAAAGAAAGGAAGATAAGAAACTGCATCCATTATATTATTTCTCTAAAAGATAAACGGCGACGGAAGCAAAGTATCATAGTTTCGAATTAGAAACATTAGCTATCATTTATGCGCTTAAAAGGTTTA
Source organism: Drosophila birchii (assembly GCA_035046345.1). Classification (NCBI taxonomy): domain Eukaryota; kingdom Metazoa; phylum Arthropoda; class Insecta; order Diptera; family Drosophilidae; genus Drosophila; species Drosophila birchii. Next base: position 150,090 of record JAWNOA010000055.1, read on the forward strand.
GGATTTACTTACAAGGTAGACATTTTAAAATCGTAACAGATTGTAATTCATTAACACTGACGTTGAACAAAATAGATTTAAACCAAAGAATTGAGAGGTGGGCGTTGGAGTTACAAGAGTATGATTATGAACTTAAGCATAGGGCAGGAAAACAGATGCAACATGTAGATGCATTTAGTAGATGTAATAACATAATGATAATAGATGCAAACACGTTTGAAAATAATTTAATAGTTTGCCAGACAAGAGATAGAAAGTTAAAGGAAATTAGGAATATTTTAGAAAAAAGGGATCACCACAAGCCAATGGTCAAGTCGGTCGAGTAAATAGAAGTTTAGGACCGATGATTGCAAAACTAACCGAGCCTGAAAAAGGATTACATTGGGACGTAATTATAGAAAAAGTGGAATATTCATTAAATAACACGCTTCATAGTAGCATTAAGCAATTGCCCAGTGAAATTTTATTTGAAATCGCACAAAGAGGAGAGGATAGTGACGAGTTTAGAGAGAACTTAGATGAAGAAGTATTAGATGAAAAAATATTAGATGATGAAATGTTAGATGAGGATGAACAACTGTTTGAGGAAAATAGAAAAAAATTTGGAACGACTTAGACAAAGGGCAGAGGGAAATCAAATAAAGTCACAATTGAGGAATGAGAACTATTACAATGCAAAGAAAAAGAGCAATGTTGAATACAAAGAAGGGGATTTTGTTATGGTAAAGAATTTTGATAGTACAGCGGGAATTCGTAGAAAATTAGTACCGAAAAGCAAAGGTCCTTTGCGTTATTGGAAAAGTATTGAAAAATTATAGATTCTTATTAAAAGACATTGATGGGTTTTAATTATCTCGAAACTCATACCAGGGAGTGTGGAGTGCGAGTAATATTATGCATTGGATGAAAGAGGAGGATCAAGTAAGATAAAAAAAATTAGGGTGAAATAATTAATGTAAATATTGTAAATCATAAGTGATAAGAAATATTGTGATATAGTTGTTAGTAATATTGTAATTTAATTTAAAAAGAAACTCAAACTAGTTATTAAGAATTTGTACGATTCAGAGATAGAGAGCTATCTTAAAGTCAGGACGGCCGAGTTGTAGCAGGTCTCATTATAATTCTGCTCTGAAGAGAGGGGGACCGAGAGAGAGGAATATCGGGAATAAGGAACGGGGGTTGTTTGGGAAGCTGCCTGCGAGCAGCACTCTCAATAACGCTGTGAACGAAACAAGTCGATTGTAAAGAAATAAATTTGAGTATAACGAAGCGAGCTAAAAGAGAATAATAAAGAAATAATTTTAAAAAAAGTGACAGGTTTCTCTATGTTAAAAACAAATTTTCTTATTTATTACAATTATAAAAATTGACAATATAAAAAAAGAACACATTAAAAATCTAAGGCCCAATAAGGCAAAAATTCCTTTTTATATATGAGCCAAACTGAATGGCGAATCAAGAGTAGACTAAATCATACGCCTAACGTAAACAATCATATATCGGTTAATGAAAAGACGTCCAAAATGGGTTTGGTAGACGTTAAAGAAGTAGACTCCACGGCAAACGTGATAAATTATATAGAGTCTAAAACAATTAACAATGAGTTAACGAACGTTTTATTATCAATTATTGTCTTCATTATGAGCGCATTTATTTTGTACAAGGCCTATAGATTCCATAACAAATGTATATCGAAGAGAGCTATAAATAAAAGCCAGGCTAACGATCTGAACAAAATATAAAAAAAGAGCGCCAACAATAACTATGTATAAAAAATGTTCCAGAACAATAAAAGTCAATTTAAATAATAATATATATCCATATATATCCATATTGAAAACAAATATATATGTTACACATTAATTTTATTCTATTGCATATTACATAATTCTATCTTATGTACAATAGACATGAATAAATAAAAAAAACAACACTACATAAACTATGAAAACAGCGACAAGCGCTATAGAAGCTAGTAAATCAAGAGCACGCAGAGCCATATTTGGCAAGATTGTATTGGGAGTAAAGAGGGTCATGGACTCAGGTGAGACGGACTGGACGTGGGACCAAATCAAGCAAAGATTGGTTAGCATTCTCAAGCTAGAGAGGGCCAAGGTTGATTTTTATAAGGATTTATTGCGTGAAAAGGGAGTTTGTTATAGCGCCGACATGATCAACGAAAGACACTTTTATTTGTATGGAGAAATTGGACTAACGTAGTAGGTAGCAAAAAACTAAGGAAAGGTATACGAATGTAAGATTAGGTAGATTAAGTTCTCTCTGTAATTGTTGAATTCAATCCATAATTGATTGGAAAAAAATATATGCTGAATTAAATACGATAAAAACTGAATTTGACAGATCGTATAAATCACTCAATCAAAATAGGCAGATACAAGAGAACACAGTAAAGAAAAACGCATGTATATTAGTAAAGTGTTTTAATGAAGCCCGGGTACTAATATGGTACATGCCCAACGGGATAACCTAACTAAAGATCATTGGTCTAAGGTATCCAAATTTTTTACCAGACTTCGAGTAAATTTAATCTTGATTAAAGAAAAATTTAATCTTGATATATCAGTCCCTACTATCCTCAACACCACGATATCAGTTGTAACTGGTGACGAACCGGAGTCAACCGAACCGGCAGGAGAGACAGATCTCGATTTAGAAGAATCTGAAACTAAAATTAAACTCGAGGACCAGGATTTGAACAATCTTACCATTCCTGCTGTGTTAACAATACCAGCAGCAAAGGAAGACGAAGGAGAAGAAACATCTGATTTGTTATCTTTCCCAGATATCCTGTTGAGTTTACTCGACACAATAATATACATGATGGCGGACCCAGCTGTACAGCGAGCCTAAATCAAGGACATATCGAATTCAATTCCCGAATTTAATGGACAAAAAATCCATTTACAAAGATTCGTAACGGCTTTACGGCTAGTAGATTTAACGAAAGGACATTTCGAAGATTTAGCCGTCGAGGTAGTAGAGTCAAAAATAGTAGGATCAAGGAAGCATCGTATATTGACGAAGGCCTATCGGCTGAACACGCCGACAAATTTAGTATAAAGAAAGTCATTGCTACAATGACTAAAAATTGTGAACATGGCGGACTAAAAACAATATTGGAAGCAGTCTTAATACATTTCTTAATTTCACAAACGTAGTAGCATGAAAAATAATTAGTTTTTCTATTAGATACAGGCGCGGAAATATCCATATTGAAGGAAAATTCAGATAATTTTCAAAACATCCGAGATAACCACATAATAAACATACAGGCTATAAGTCAGAAAGTCACCAAATCAAAAGGTTTAACTTCTATGAAAATTCAAACTTCTAAGTACATAATGCCACATGACTTCCATATCGTAAATTCGCCATTCGCTACTCCATGTGATGGAATACTAGGTATCGCTTTTATTAAAAAATACAACTGTCAATTAGACTTCAAGCCGTCTGAAGACTGGCTTATAATTAGACCAAACAACCTTAAATATCCGATTTATGTTCCAATAACATACAGTTCTGGCAACCACTCCCTAATCCTGCCAGCAAGATCCCAAGTTGTCCGAAAATAAATCAAAATAAATTCAGAAGAAGACAGTGTATTAATTCCGAATCAAGAGATTCAGCATGGTATATATATAGCAAATACCATAGCAACAGTTCGAAACGCATATATAAGATTGTTAAATACCATGAACACAGACCATGATCTTGAACTACGAGGTAGTAAAAAACAGACTTGGAAGCCCGACAAAATAACTGTGTTATTTCAACTTGCACAAAATTTCCCCTCTCAATTCAAAGATATAGGGATGTATAGTATAGGGATGTATTCGGATTAGAAACCGAATCGATCACTACAAATAACATTTATAAACAAAAATTGAGATTAATTGATGATGAACCCGTATACACGAAAAATTATTGAAATCCTCATAGTAAGCAACACGAAATCCAAAAACAAGTTCAAAAACTCGTAAATGATAGAATAGTGGAACCCTCTGTATCTCCTTATAATAGCCCACTTTTGTTAGTACCTAAAAAATCACTTCCGAATACTGAAAATAAAAAACGGCGATTAGTAATTGACTATCGTCAAATTAATAAATAACACTTGTCTGATAAATTTCCGCTGCCTAGAATAGATGATATTTTAGATCAACTAGGTAGAGCAAAATATTTATCATGCCTTGACTTAATGTCAGGTTTTCATCAAAATAAACTCGAAAAAAGTTCACGGGAACTTTTAACAAATAATGGTTTGTATCGTTTCACGCGATTACCATTTGGTTTAAAAATAGCGCCAAACTCTTTTCCGAGAATGATGACTATAGCTTTCTCTGGATTATAACCTACGCATGCATTCCTTTACATGGATGACTTAATAGTCATAGGTTGCTCCGAAAAACATATGCTCAAGAACTTAACTAATTTTTTTGAGAAATGTAGTCAGCACAACCTAAAGCTACATCCTAAAAAATGCTTATTTTTCATGCATGAAGTAACTTTCTTAGGACATACATGCACAGATAAAGGAATCTTGCCTGACGAGAAGAAATACGACGTCATCCTAACTCAAAACAAAAATGGACTACAACTTCCAGTTGCATACGTATTAAGATCCTTCACAAAAGGTGAAAGCAACAAAAGCACTACAGAACAAGAATTAACAGCTATTAATTGGGCAATAACACATTTCAGACCATATATATATGGTAGACACTTCACTGTCAAAACAGACCACAGAGCACTTACTTATTTATTTTCAATGGTAAATCCCAGTTCCAAACTAACACGAATGAGACATGAATTAGAGGAATATAATTTCACAGTAGAGTATCTAAAGGGTAAAGATAATTTTGTAGCCGATGCGCTATCTCGCATTACAATCACAGATTTGAAAAATATACAATCAAACATCATGATTCTGAAAGTCACTACCAGAAATCAAAGTAAACAAAAAAATTCCTGCGCAGGAAATGAAAAAGAAAAAGTAGATTTGCACACGCAAAGTCTTACTAATGCTTCTAAGCCAAACTTATACGAAGTCATTGTAAATGACGAGGTACGAAAAGTAGTGACCTTGCGAATAACAGATTCTCTATGTTTACTAAAACACGGAAAAAAGGTTATGGCAAGAATTGACGTTAGCGATATGTACACCAATGGAACCCTCGACTTAGGTCAGTTCTTGCAAAGGCTTGAAAAGGATGCCGGTATACTCAATATCAGCCAACTCAATGGCCCCGAGCAAAAAGATCTTTGATACCATCTCAATAGAATCCTTTAAAATTATGAGCAATAAAATATTACAATCTTTAAGACTAGCGCTACTCAAGCCGGTGCCTTATTATCAAAAAATGATAAAGAAAAAGAAACAATACTGTTTACATTCCATGATGATCCAATTCAATACAGATAATTGTGGATACAATAGGTCCACTTCCAAAATCTAATAATGGTAACGAATACGCAGTAATACTCATCTGCGATTTAACTAAATACCTAGTAGCAATACCAACACCAAATAAAAGTGTAAATACAGTAGCAAAAGCTATATTTGAAGATTTTATTCTAAAATACGGTCCAATGAAGACGTTCATTACGGACATGGGAACAGAATAAAAAAATTCAATATTTAAAAATTTATGTAAAAACTGTTATATCAAAAACATAAATTCAACTGCACACCACCACCAGACAGTCGGAACTGTGGAGCGAAGCCACAGAACACTTAATGAATTCATACGTTCATATATCTCAATTGATAAAACAGATTGGGATACATGGTGTTCAATACTTTGTATATTGTTTCAACACAACCCCTTCTATGGCACACAATTATTGTCCATACGAGCTAGTTTTTGGTAAAACTTCAAATTTGCCGAAACACTTAATAGTATAGATGGAATCGAACCACTATATAATATAGAGGATTATGCTAAAGAATCTAAACTTAGATTGGAAATAGTCTATAAACGAGCTAGATTAATGATAGAAGATAATAAGACTAAAAATAAGCAATTATATAATTATATGAAATCTAGAGATATTCACCTCAATATAGGAGATCTAGTTTTGCTGGACACAAACTAGACTTTAATTATACAGGTCCTTATACTGTTAAAGACATTGGAGAAAGAGATAACGTCATAATCTCCAGTGATAGGAATAAAGGTAGGTAGGTAGGTTAAAGTGGTGAGGTGCCTTCCCACCTCCCTTAGCGACCCTAGCTGGTGGGCTCCGAAGTGTCGGGCTCTGAGATTGTTGAATGCCGGGCAGTGACACAACAGGTGCTCCGGTGTCTCCTTCTCGGTTTCTTCCTGCAGCTTCTGCAATATGTGTTGTGGGGTAGGTCTATTTTACAGGCATGAGTGCCTTTTGGCCAATGCCCCGTAAGAGTTGTCGTTATTCTTCTAATGTCCTTTTTGCTTTTGGAGATCAGGTTTGCTGTCCTCCTCCTATTGGATTCTGGCCAGCATATCCTAGTTCTTCTGTTCTCAGTCATCGTTGACCATTCTTTGCTGGCTAGTCGTTTGAAATGGTCGAGGATTTCCCTCTAGACTGAGTTCAGGGAGATTTTTATGTTTGCGGTGTCTGAGCTCCTTTCTGACCCTTGCCTGGCCAGCTCGTCAGCTTTCTCGTTTCCTGGAATGTCGTTGTGTCCCGGTACCCATACTGTTTGTACCGTGTTATCTTCCGCGAGTCTATTTAGCGCCTCCTTACATTGGGCTACTAGAGTCGAAGTTGTTCTTGCTGATGCGAGAAATTTTATAGCCGCTTGGCTATTCGAGTATATCCTAACTTTGATATTCTTGAGGTCTCGGTTTTCTGAGAGTTCGACAGCTTTCAGAATTGCGAATCTTTGAATCCTTGTGAGTTTTTGTCTGTTATATGCCCTAGTTAGTGCCGGCCACCATACTAGATCCGTATGTCAGTATGGGTCTCACCACCGCTGTGTTGAGCCATATTGATCTTGGGGTGTACGTCCCAGTTCTTTCCAAACATCTTTCTGCACGAATAGAATGATATACTCGCTTTCTTGACTCGTTCGTTGATGTTGTTTTTCCATGATAATTTTGTGTCCAGTATCACCCCCAAGTAGTTGGCTTGTTGTGATAGCTCTAGTTCTATTCCATCTAGCTGTGGTTTTGTGAACCGGGGGATCTTTGTTCTTTTCGTAAAGAGCATAAGTTCCGTTTTGCTCGGGTTAATGCCTAGTCCACAGGCTTTAGCCCATGTGTTCAGTTTGGTGAGTGCCCTTGTCATCAGTTCACAGATAACATCGGGAAATGGTCCTGTGGTGAGTATGACTACGTCGTCTGCGTAGGCTACCACCTTTATTCCTTTGCTATTGAGTTCTTTCAATATTTCGTCCATGTTGATCAGCCAGAGCAATGGAGATAGAACTCCCCCCTGAGGTGTGCCCCTCTTCACAAACCTGGTGTGATGAGTGCCACTCAGTTCGGCTGCTATCTTCCTGCTCGTTAGCATTTCGCCTTTCCATGACCTGATGCCTCCTTCAACTCCTATTTTGTTGAGCGAGCTCAGGATGGAGTCCGCGGTTACGTTGCTGAAAGCCCCTTCTATATCTAAAAAGGTAGCCAACGTGTAGTCTTTGAACAGCAGAGCTTTCTCTATGTATTGTACTACTTCGTGTAGCGCCGTTTCTGTGGATTTGCCTTTTCGATAAGCGTGCTGGGCTTTCGAAAGGTTTTTCTCCATTTTGCATCTGATGTGGATATCTAGTATCCTTTCCATTGTTTTCATAAGGAATGAGGTCAGGATAATTGGCCTGTAATCCTTGGCTAGGATGGGCCCTCTTCTTCCTGGTTTGGGTATAAAGACTACTCTTGCTTCCTTCCATGAAAGCGGTATGTGTACTGCTTGTATACATGCTTGGAAGATTGCCTGCAGCCAGTTCCATATGTATTCCTTCGTTGTTTGCAGCATTGCTGGTATGATTCCGTCCGGACCTAGACTCTTGTATTTGTCAAAAGAGTCTATCGCCCAGTGGATTCTTTCCCTAGTGGCGATCTCTTCGACTTGTGGCTGTTGGACTGCCCTTAGGGCATCCGTTGCTGTTGGTTTTATTCTTAGATTTCCTGGGAAGTGAGTGTCCAGCAGGATATCTAATGATTCTTCAGCTGACGTCGATCCTGTGCCGTCAGGCCTTTTTATAAGTGAGGGGCTTGCTTGCCCTCTTGCTAGTATTTTGCTCAACCTATATCTTTTATTCCCTCTTGCGATTCGCAGTAGTTGCTCCAAGATTCTTTCTTGGCTACGTATATCGCCTTTTTGTACTCTCTATGTATTTCCTTGTACGGTCCCCAGTCTTTGGTTCCGTAGCTGTTGTTGAAGGTCTTCCTGACCTTACGTCTGAGCTCGCTTAGCTCTTTGCTCCACCATTGTGGGTATTGCTTCTTGGAGTATGTGATTCTGCATGACTCCTTGTACGCGTTGTTGAGGATATTTGTGAGGTCCTCAACTTCTTTGTATATCTTTTCCGGGTCGGATCTGACTTTGATCCTCCTGTGCTTTGTCTTTGTCTGTACAATTTTGGCGAATTTGTTTCAGCCTGTGTTACGTGGGTTGCGTTTCGGTGTCGTCTCGCGCATCGGCATCAAGATGTGTACCTGTGGTCTGACAAAGAGTTCTGTGTCGAAACCCTCCAATTTTCTACCTTGTACCCGCTGTTCTCCATTTGGAGAGTTATGTCAAGAACTTCTTCCCAGCCTTGAAATTCTTCCGTGCTTGAAAAAATGAAGGTTGGTATATCCCCTCTATTACAGATAGTGACGTCACGACATATAATACTATCGAAAAGAGACTCACCCCTTTCGTTTGTTTCTTTACTTCCCCACAGCGTGTGCCTGGCGTTGGCGTCACACCCGAGGATTAGCGTCGTCTTGGTCTCTTCAGCCCACTTCATCAACCTGATGACCGCATCTGGTGGTGCGTTCTCGTCGTGGGCCATATAGCCGGAGGTTATCAATATCGCTGTCCCATCCGCCGTCTCAAACCTGGCCACTGCTAGGTCTGCCCTCGGCCTACCTGTCGAGTTCGTATATAGAGTTGTATATCCTTTAGTCGCCACGCCAGAGATCTGTCCGTCTCTTATCCATGGCTCTTGTAAGAGGCCGATGTCGATGTTCTTCTCGCGGAGAAGAACTGCCAGATTCGCTGAAGCGTGAGAGCTCCGCTTCAAATTAATCTGGACGACGTTCGGCATTACTGTGGCGATGTGTCTGGGGTGACGTCGTCGATGATTAGGTCGTCCAACAGCCTGTTGGTATCATCGACGTCGTCCTCGAGGGCTTCGTCCGGCTCGGCCAGGAAGACCTTGACCTTGGCCTTCCTTATTCCGTACCGCACTTTGTGGTCGGACTTCTGTAGTTGCTCCAGGCATCGGCGGTTGATGAGAAACAAGAAAGGCTGACTTGTTCTCATCTCCCTCTCAGCTTTGAGTATGGCCCAGTCCTCCATATCGACATCTGGGTTCTGTGCTCGTAACGTCTGCAGCACCCTGTCGTGGTTAGTTAGCCCCTTTGGTAGCCAGATGCGAGCTCTGGGCCTTCTCGGGATATCCTTCGCGGGGACTAGCTTAATGCGTAGCCCTTTCCATGCGTTGCTTATGCTGGCAACGCATGCCGCCAGGAAGTCCTTTGAAGACTCATCGTCGCATCTGATTACTCGGTGCCCTCTAACCATGTCTGAGGAGTCAAAGGAGGGTGTCGGACCCGATGGCTCTGATAGTAACTTGTCTGTTACCATCTCCGCCAGTCGGATCTCGACCTCCTCCTATTTCTCCGCCAGCAGGCGCCCGTCGTCATTCAGCTCATCCACCAGTGCCATGGCAAGGCTGTTTCTAGCCACCTCGCTGAAACTCTTCGCCGGCCTGACAAATGATGTCGCTTTTGGAGCCCCCTTGGCATCCTTCGCTCTCTTCGGAGTTCTTTCGCTCACCTCTTGGGAGCGATTACGCTTCGCCTGGGGAGGTAGGAATGCTTCTGGGTTCTCCTTTTCGTATCTTTCAAAGTCCTCGATCACTGCCTGGAATCGGGACTTGTCCTCTTTGTCGCGCTGGTCCGCCTTGCCCTCCTCTTCGTTCTTAGCTATCTTAGCCAGAATGAAGCGGGCCTTGCTGACCTGCGCTTTCCTCTGTTGGTGGGTTAGCGATTTTGTCTTTTCGCTAGCCCCACTAACCTTGGCGTGGCTCGCCTTGGTTGTGGTGGGTGGTCGTGGCGTTTGGGGAGTGCTTGACTTGGCACTGCCCACCGAACTCGACGGAGTCAGTGTCTCGTCATCCGAGCGCAGCAACTCATCTTCGTCGATTTCGGAGATGGTTCGGGGTTTTACCTCCCCCACGAGGTCCGAAGCGGAATTGTTGGTTGTGCTCGTTTTCATAAACGCCCGCGTTGCTTGACGAGGCAAGCGCGTAGCCGTAGCCGTACCGTAGTACGTTTCCCGGAGGTACCACGCGGAGGACCTTCTCCGAGGAGAAGGTGGTGTCTATCAATCTGATATCCACCTACGAGCCGACTTGATGCTTCAGTTGTCCAAGGAATATACATCAGCAGAGTCTCTGCTGATCTTGCCTTGGTCTGATGCACCCTTACCACCCGATAGGAATAAAACACAAATAGTTCATAAAGAGTAAAATCATACCATAATATGTAATAATAACATGAATTTTTGTAATGTACACTACACTACGTTTTATTAAAATTAAGATGGAACTAAAATAACTTTATATTATTACGTTATTTTTCAAAAGGCGGGCGATGTAGTATGCACACATATCAAATGCGCACTGTACCTCATACACTGTTGCACAGTAGCTAATAAACAGTTAATTGCATAAACAGCCGCCGATATCCGATCAAGTCTATATATGTTACATTGGCCGGCTAACGGAAAGTGCAAGTGCCAGTATAACTGACACGGGCAAGTTTTATGCACATACCAAATGTTCCGCATATTCCATCGCGCTCCATTTTCAGCGAGCATAACTTAATTTATATACTTAAGAATATATGTATATAAGCGTCTCTTCGCTGCCACTGTTGGCAGCGCAGCTACGAGACAGAGCCTTTGTTAACTCATAAGAAAGTATTGTAAGATCAGATACCTTTAAACGGATGAAGCGGCACCCTTGCTGCGCTACCAAAAATAAATACAAAAATAAATAAATAACTAAATACTAAATAAATTGGTGTGACGGATTGCATCTCATTACACTCTTCTTTTAGATCTTCATCGTGTTAAGCCAGTTTATTGCTGGGTCCCGACGGAATAGTGGGCTGTGTCCTTAGATATTATGTCGTTGCTCTACCCTTCTGAAATTGTTTACTTTTTTCTTAGAATCTTCGCACTGGCACCTTATTTGGAAGGAATCATTCGATTTTTCTCCACAAAAAAGGCAACAAACCGGAGACCACCAAATATAGAGGAATCTCTCAGCTGACCTCTGCCAAGCACTCGATTCTGTTATTTATTCTCTTTTCGTCAGGAAACTAGATATAGTGGGATTTCCAATTGATCTTTTTATGTGGACCTCTAGTTATCTGACTGGTAGGACGCAAAAGTCCCTTTAAAAAAAAAACCTGTCTAATGTTCTCAAGATCTCCTTAGGTGTCCCACAAGGAAGAGACTTGGGTCCCCTGTTGTTTACATTATTAATTAACGATTTACCCGAAGTTCTGAATAACTCTTATGTACGCGGATGACTGTAAGCTTTGTGTGCCATATAAGGACGTCGCTTGCCAGTCTGATTTATAAAGAAATCTTGATAACTTAAAATAATTTAAAAGAAAAACTTTTAAATAAGAATAAAATATTTATTTATTTATTAAGAAAAATTGCAAATGACTGCCATGTAAAGCCATACCCTTGCCTCTGACTGAAGAACTGAGTGTTTTTTAAAGATGTGCTCCGAATCACATCAGGTGGGCAGAGGTAACGATAGGCTGCGTAGTACAGAGTTTGTATTAAAATCTAAGGACACCTCAACATGTAACAAGTAATAATATTTATTATACAAAGAACATAAAACACGAAAAATCCAAGCATCTCAATATTAGCCCTACAAATATACAGGGCAATGGGACGAAAATGGCGGGAAGGCCTAGTAGGGACTGAGAGCCTTACGAGATTAAGGAGGTAGCTAGAAGAAATGTGTATGAGTTTATGTATAATCATCACGCCATGGCAGTTCAGACGGTCCTTCAGGTCCTTCAGCGAAGGCAGGCCTAGAAGCCGCAGTCTATCCATGTAAACCGGTAGACGACGGTGTGGATCCCAGTTTAAGCCGCCAAGAGCGAATAAAAGGAAGTTTTGTACCGATTTAATAAGGTCCTGATACTTCGCGTACTGGGGAGGCCATATGCACGAGCAGTATTCGAGAATGGGCTGGACAAGAGAGATGAATAGTAGTTAAGGGGTATAGGGATCGTCGAACTCCTTAGACCAGCGCTTAACAAAGGCAAAGACGCCCTTAGCTCTCCCAACAATTACACTGATATGATCATTGAAGTTTAAGTTGTGGGTAAACAGAACTCCAAGGTCTGTAACTGAATGGATGCGTTCAAGATCACTTGCCCCTAGAGAATAATTGACAAGGAAGCAGTTTTTCCGATAGAAAGACATGCACTTTGAGTTGTTGAGAACCAACAAATTGTTGGTACACCAAGATTGCATGTTGTTCAGATCAGTTTGTAGAAGCATAATTTTACATCTTCGGCGTAAATCGTTACCTGGGAATGAGCAACAACATCAGGCAAGTCGTTAATAAAAATATATAAAGAAGAGGTCCGAGATGGCTCCCTTGCGGAACATCAGAAGAAAAATGCACAATGTCAGAAACGCACCCTTAAAAGCAACTCTCTGAGTACGATTAGATAGATATGTGGCAATCCAGCAGGTTATTATTTTTCTCCATTTTCTTTTAACATTGTACCTAAACCATTTTCTCCTAAAGTTTTCTTAAACCTTCCTTACCTAAACTTTCCCTTAAACTTTCTTCCCATAAACCTTTTCCTAAATTTTCTTCACCTAAACCTTTTCCTACATTTTCTTCACCTAAACCTTTTCCTAAGTTTTTTTCACCTAAACCTATTCCTAAGCTTTCTTCACCTAAGCCTTTTCCTAAACTTTTCTGCTGACTTGTCATACTATTTCCCGATTTTCTAATTTCCATACAATTATTGGAAAGTACTTTCCTCTTCCTTCTTTCCTCTTGCAATCAGTTTAAAAATTCTCGACCGTAACCATTTTTAGTGCCTCTAAATCAATTTTTAAGGCAGGCATCCATAAAATCTCTTCCCAGTACAATATTGCAGCCCATAAACCCATCAGCCACTACAATTAATCTAATCCATATCTTAATCTCTATCTTTAATATCAAAAATAATATTTTCCCAAAAACTTTTAAATAAGCTCCTATTAATTCCCCAAGAACACTTTTCCTGTGGTTCTAACTTAGTATTTGTTGGTCAATATGGCCGTTTAATTAATGAGACTGGGCTTCCAGAGTCTATTAAATACTCTGCAATAATTGGCTGCTTTGAATTTTGCCCACAAAAATTTTTAAATATTCTTAAATAATTATTCCTCTTGTTCTTGAGGCATACCGCAATTTGATGATAATCCGCTCCGCATCCGTAGCATGACCCCGACGACCTTTTGGGCTTGGTGCACTCCCTCCTCCAGTGTCCTTTCCCATTGCAATTGAAGCAGCGAGTTTCCTTGCTCGCTACTACCGCCTTTGCTGCATCCATTTTAGCCGCTGCTGACACCCTTGCCGGTAGTTTTATGTCCACCAATGCTCGCAACATCCTTGCTGGACTATAGAAACATTGAAACTTCGCCTGCATCCTGAGACTTGGCGTTGGAATGCCCTCTTCTAATCCATCCACCAACTCGTCATCCTCCGTTGTCATCTCTTGAGCCAATCTACATTTTTCTTCGAAGTATATGGCGAATTTTTCGTCTGGTGACCAAATGCGCGCTTTAAATTTTCGTCTTAATGTTGCCTTGGACTCAAAGCCTCCGAAAGCCAGCTTTAGCTCTTCGATCAGCTCACCTATCGGCTTCGTTAAGCGCCCCGTCTCTGAATGCAGCCACTGTAGGGAATCTCCCATGAGCTTGCTGATTAGCAACACTCGCCGCTGCATGTCCGTCAGCCTGTGCAGAGTCGAAATATTGGTCCACTGTTCGATCCATGAGCGTAACCACGTTTTGCTGCCGAAGTCCATCATCATATCCCTGGCCATGTTAAAACCAGGTGTTGCCAAATTTTCTGCCGAAATGCTGATGCCACCACTGTTCTCATCTTCGCCGCCGCCACTGTTGTTGTCTGCGCCCTTACTGCTGCTGCCCCTGCCTTCGCTTCGGCCACGACTGTTGCCGCCTCTGCTGTCTTCCGTTGTCGCCTCTGCTATCCCAACTGCTACTTCTGTCTTCGCCTGCGCCTTTATATTCGTTGTCTCTGCTTTCCTTGTTGCCGTTTCTGTCTTCGCCTGCGCCGTTATTTTCGTTGTCTCGCTCTCGAAGTTTCTTCCCTTTTGCTCTTCTGACTTCTTGGAACCGTTATAATTTTCATGTTCAGTCCCGTCATTCGTGAAATTGATCTTTGCGCCGATCTGGCGATTCATGCTTTCCAGAGTCTTCCCTGCCTTTGCAATTTCATCCCGGAGCCTTTTCAGAGTGTTTTTCCCTTCATCCAAATCCTCGCCGCTGCCCTCGCTCAATTCCTCCGACTCCGCCACTTCATGCTGCATATTTAGCGCCGGTGCGCTACCTTGCACATCGTCTGGATATCCCGCCAGTCTCGCGAAAAGCTCCACTTTCGTGCCCTTCGTGGGCAACCCCAGCAACTCCAACCACTTCTTCAATTGCACCACAGTTGTTAGTAGTAGGATAATACGGGTCCTGTATCAAAAGTAATTAATCATTGTCAAAAAAGGGGGTGGGGGTGACCCTAATTAGTCACGCATGGTTGCACACAGGGGTCGTTAATGACCTAATTAGCATAATTAAGTAATAAAAGTGTGGGAAAAAGGAGGGTGTGGGTGATCGGTAGGCTGCACACAGGTGTTCTAATGACCTATTTAGCATAAAAAGGTCACTTAATTAGGTTAGAAAGGGGGTGTGGGTGAGAGGATCACCCCAAAGAAATGGTGAAAGTAGGTGGGTTGATTTGTCATGCGTAGGAATTTGTACTTGCTTAGGAATGATCTTAGAGAGGGGGTGTTTTGTCATGCGTAGGAATTTGTGCTTGCTTAGGAGTGATCTTAGAGAGGGGGTGTTTTGTCATGCGTAGGAATTTGTGCTTGCTTAGGAGTATGAAGAGGGTGGAGTTGCGTAACCGTTTTGTTGATTCAATTAGGTTGTAGATGATATCAGTTAGTGTAAGCTGCAAGCACAGTCTTGTGCTGTGAAACAAGCGTGTCTTGTGCTGTGAAATAACCGTCAGTTTGAGAACCTCCCCCTCTTTAGTCTTGTGTTGTGAAACAAGCGTGTCTTCTGCTGTGAAATAACCGTCAGTTGAGAACCTCCACCTCTTTAGCGAGCATTAGCGAGCATTAGATGGGGAAAGTGAGGGTGATGGGAAAGTATGTTGCTTCTAACGAAGCAGGTGACAATTTGAGATCATCCCCCAAGCGTAGCGAGCGTGATGGGAAAGTGAGTGTGATGGGGAAGCGAGTGTGATGGGAAAGTATGTTGCTTCTAAGGAAGCAGGTGACAATTTGAGATCACCCCAAGCATTAGTTTGAGATCATCCCCAAGCGTAGCGAGCGTTGCTTCTAACTTGTATTAAGTTAGTGTAGGGAGGGGAGGGGAGGGGAGGGGAGGGTAGTCTTAAATGTTTCAAGGTGCTGGTGGTGGATTCTAACAGAATATACAAGAGAAAGTGGATACCTTCTATCTTTTCAAAAAATTTTCGTGATAAGCAGAAATGGGAAAGTAGATTAGTTTTAAAAAACTATCCGAGTCGAGCGAACCATTTCAATCTTCGTCGTGCGAACCCTCAAGTTATTTAAAATATTTTCTAAAGTCGTGTTTGTGAATAATATTTTTAAAATAACATTTTAAAATAACACTTGAAAAACTCGTGTTTGTGCAAAATACATAAAAAATACTTTTACAAACAATAGTAAATAACAAAATACGTGAAAAATACTATTACAAATAATAGTAAATAACAAAATCGTGTGAACCCTCCAAAAATATAAAAATAATACATTTAAAAAGTGTAAACAATAGTTCTAAAAAATATATAAAAAAGAGTAAACAATAGTTCTGAAAAATATATAAAAAGAGTGAACAATAGTTCTGAAAAATATATAAAAAGAGTGAACAATATTTAAAAAATCGTCTGAACCCACCAAAATTATAAAAATAATACATTAAAAAGAGTGAACTATATTACAAAAAAATATATTAAAAAGTCGTGTTTGTGAACTATATTACAAAAAATATATTAAAAAGTCGTGTTTGTGAACAATATTACAAAAAAATATATTAAAAAGTCGTGTTTGTGAACAATATTACAACATAATATTTAAAAAGTCGTGTTGTGAACAATATTTAAAATAATATATATATTGAATATTTAAAAAATAAATAAGCAAAAAAAAACAAAAATGAATAAGTACTGTGAGAAGTGCAACATTACCCTTTCCGGTAACATTTCGTGGAATCATCATCTGCGAACGGAGCAACACAAGCAAAATGTAATCGAGCCAGTGGATTCAAGGATTAAAAAAATCAGTTCTGGATTCCAAGGAAGGATTGTCCAGTATTTATATGAAAATACTGAGATGGGTGTAATTTACCCAACAGTATTCATGGAGGAAGCATTTCAGCATTTCTCCCACATTTAAATCAATTGTTGGGAAGTTATATATCCGTAAAAATAAACTTTGAACTTTTCGGAAAATATGCCCTCTTGAAGGAAGGAAACGAATGCGAGGAAATAAAGTCATTTCAAAGTAAAATGACAATAATCACCGCCTATTCAAATATTGAAACGGAATTCAAGGAGCATATGGAAAAAATTCTGGCAAGGATGGAAGAATTCCAAGAAAGGGATAGTGGATGGACTTTAGTTCATCTCATTCGAATGGAAATGAATATTAATCAATATTCACCATTAAGAGGATCATCATACATAAAGCTACCGCCTTACTTGGAAAATAAAAAGGCGATAATAAATAAGAAAAACGTTAATGATGAATATTGCTTTAAATGGAGCTTAATCTCAGCATTAAGTAATATCAATACTAATGCAAACAGATGTGCGACTTATAAAGTGAATATAAATAATGATGTCATTCAAGTCAATGGAATCACATTAAATTTTAGTGGATTGGAATTCCCACTTAAACCTGCGGACATAAAAAAATTCATGGAATTAAATAAAGAGATCAACATAACTCTTTTTGGATTCGACGATGGAGCTATTTTTGGACCTATATTTTATTCCCCCGAAGTGAGGAGTAAATATATAAATATGTTGCTACTGGAGGAAGGATCAAAAGCACATTACACATGGATCAAAAATCTATCAAAGTAAGTTGTTTTATATATCATTATTATTATTATTATATATAAATATATATTTTCTTTTTTATTTATAATATCATTTTTGGTTTTTTTATCATCAATATATCGCACGGTGTATTATATATATTTTTTTATTATTTTATTTTAGTTTGGTTTCATCTCAAGTTTCACGAGATAAATCAAAGAAATGATTCTGCCAGATTTGCCTAAATTATTCGTTGAGTGAGGATGCTGCCAATCGACATTCAGAAGTCTGTGGCAAAAAAGTCTCTCGATTACCAAACCCTAAGGATGCTATATTAAGATATTCTAATTTTCAAAAGGAAGTGATGGTTCCATTCACGGTTTTTGCTGACTTTGAATGTATCCTTCACTCCATAAATCAAAATGTAACTTTAAATTTAAATATAATTAATATACACAAACCTATTTCATATGCATACTATATAAAGTGTGGACATGATAATAGTTTAGATAAGTTTGTGTTAGAAACAAAATTAAATTCAGGTATGAATTTCCTCTCCTCTCTCATAGAAAATTTAATTATAATATATGAGAACCATATTTCTAAAAATGTACCTATTATAATGTCCGATACTGAAGAAGATGATCTACTCATTGCCATATATGCAACTCTCCTCTTTTATTAGATAGAGTTAGGGATCATTGTCACTTCTCAGGAAAATTCAGGGGTGCAGCACATAATGCATGCAACTTAAAATATAAGGTTCCTAAATTTATTCCTGTATTCTTCCACAATTTCACCAGGTATGATTGTCATTTATTTATAAAAGATTTGGCTCTCATACCTGGTGAAATAAAGGTAATACCATTAAATAAGGAACAATATATTTCAATTTCAAAAATTATAACGTTAAGTAATGGTGAAAGCTTTGAAATCCGTTTTCTAGATTCATTTCGTTTTATGCCTTCTGCATTAGACGCATTAGCTTCAAATCTGGATAGCGAACAAATGCATATTACCCGGTCATTTTTCCCAAATGAAAATCAATTTAATCTCATGCGAAGAAAGGGTGTATTTCCTTATGAATATTTAGATTCAGTTGAGAAATTAAATGAAAGTCAATTACCTCCTAGAGAAGCTTTCTATAGTTCCTTAACTGAAAATGAATGTTCAATTGAAAATTATACTCACTCACAAGAGGTATGGAATGAGTTTTCATGTGGGAATCTAAAAGATTATTTAGAATTATATTTGAAAACAGATGTTTTATTAATGTCTGATGTCTTTGAAAATTTCCGAAGACTTTGTATTAAAATTTATTCTCTTGATTCGGCGCATTTTTTCACTACACCAGGATTATCATGGGAGGCTATGTTGAAATGCACAAAAATTGAATTAGATTTATTAACTGATATAGATCAGTATAAATTTATTCAAAGTGGTATTCGAGGTGGTTTAGTCCAATGCACATGTAGATATGCTAAAGCAAATAATAAATATGTTGAAAATTTTGATAGTACAAAAAAATCATCATATTTAATTTATTTGGATGCAAATAATTTATATGGTTGGGCTATGTCACAATCTTTACCATATGGAGGTTTTGAATGGGTTTCAAGGCAAACACTTGACACTATAAACATATTAGAAATTGAAGATGATGATGAATACGGATACATTTTTGAGGTAGATTTAAAATACCCTTTAAACTTGCATGATAAGCATAATGATCTTCCATTTTGTTGTAATAATCAATTACCATCCCAGTCAGATAAAGTAAAAAAATTAATTGCTGACTTAAGGGATAAAAAAATTATATAATTCATTATAAAAATCTTCAACAGTGTATAAAAAATGGATTAGTACTGAAAAAAATTCATAGAGGTCTTCGTTTCTTTCAGAAACCTTGGTTGAAGACATATATTGATTTAAATACTTTTCATAGGACAAATGCAAAAAATACTTTTGAAAATGACTTTTTTAAGCTTTTAAATAATGCGGTTTATGGGAAGACGATGGAGAATGTAGATAAACGTGTAGATGTAAAATTAATTACAGAATGGGAAAGTGCTTCATCATCAGATTCTTCTGGTGCTAAAAGATATTGCGCTAGATCCCTCATTTCAAAGTCGAACTTCCATAGCGTAAAACAGTTCTCAGAAAACTTCTTTGCATTTCAAATGAAAAGACTAAATGTATTATATAATAAACCTTTATATTTGGGATTTGCAGTACTAGACTTATCCAAATGGAAAATGTATGATTTTCATTATACTTATATGAAACCTAAGTATAATGAAAATGTACAATTAAATTATATGGATACAGATTCTTTTATATACACTATTGAAACTGAAGATTTTTATAAGGATATTCAAAATGATATTCAGATGAAGTTTGCTACATCAGATTATTCTGATGAATTACTAAATCTATATAATTTTCCCAAGGCCAATAAGAAAAAGTTGGGATAAAGATGAACTTAATGGAAGACCAATGACTGAATTTGTTGGTTTAAGATCAAAATTTTAATGATTACACTGAGAAAACAGTGAAAAAATCAAAGAGGGTAAAACGAAGTGCAATAGATCAATTAAGTTTTAATAGTTTTAAAAAATGTTTGTTTTCGGAAGAGGAAGTGATAGGATCTATGTCAATGATTAGATCTAAAAATCATTTGTTATCTACAGTCAAATGTAAAAAAGTAGTACTCAGCCATAAAGATACAAAGGTTCTTATTCAAAACAATAAAATTAATACATTACAATACGGACATTATAAAATAGAAGAACAAAAATTAGAAAATAAGCTTGATGAAATCAATGCTAATATTTATGTTTATGAACAAAGAATTAAAGAAATAGAAAATGGTTCTAATATAAATAATTATCAAGAGAGTGAGATAGAAAAATTTAAGAAAAATATAGAGGAATGTACATTTGATATGTTTTACACAGAATTAGAATTAACTTTACTAAATTGTGAAAAAGAATAAAAAAAAAAAAATTATTAAAAAAGAAAAAAAAAATTATTAAAAAAGAAAAAAAACAAACAAAAAAAAGATACATAAAATAAAATAAATAAATAAATAAATAAATAAATGTAAGGTAAAATTGTAAATAATTGTAAGCTATAATTGTAAATACATAAATGTAAGCTATAATTGTAAATAAAGAAATGAATAAATGTAAGCTATAATTGTAAATAAATAAATGAAAAATGTAAGCTATAATTCTAAATAAATAAATAAAATTGAAAAATTGTAAAGAAATAAATGAATAAAATTTGTATTTTAAAGAACAAACATCGCTTTTATTTTCAGAACAATATTTAAAAAAATATTACAATTTTCAGGAAAACAATATTATAATATTACAATTTTCAGGAAAACATTAACCAATATAAGAATTTAAAGGGTTAGTATTACAATTTTCAGGAAAACATTAAACAATATAAGAATTTAAAGGGTTAGTATTACAATTTTCAGGAAAACAATAAACAATATAAGAATTTAAAGGGTTAGTATTACAATTTTCAGGAAAACAATATTATAATATTACAATATAAGAATTTAAAGGGTTAGTATTACAATTTTCAGGAAAACAATATTATAATATTACAATTTTTAAAAACAATTTTTGAATTTTTTTTCTCAAGTTTTTTTGTCAAGTGCTTTTTTCTCAAGTTTTTTTGTCAAGTGTTTTTTTTTTGTTTTTTTTTTAATTTTTGTAAGTTTTTTTGTCAAGTGTTTTTT